>BGPR01036133.1:0-15668 GCA_013235015.1 Araneus ventricosus
AAACTGATTCAGTTACGTAATTGCTGTATTTGATCCAGGTTTATCTCTTATTATATCTGTGTGATGTTCCATTATGCCTCGTCAGGTAATGATTACTTTCTTCCTCTTGTAGAAACAGCACCACAGGTTTTCCACAGGTCCTTCCCATCCGGTGCAGGGGATGCGACCGCGTACTTTCATTTTATCCATCAAGCTCTTTTGAGTTTTTTGGGTTATCATGTTCACGTGTTTCCAAGAGACCAGACGGACTTTACGCATACAGGTTTGGATTCTTAGCTATACTTGGGGAAAGAGCACTTGAGATTATTATAGAAGCACCCAAAAGGTATTGAGGCATTAAACTCTGGGAAGGAGAATGCAGCAGGTAAGTTCTATTCATCAGTCTTGCTTTATTTAACCTGTTGAAATACTCAACACATAAACTCATCCTAAAATAATTAATCCTTACAAAAATAGAAATTATAAAATCTCATTCTCATAAACCTAATTTTCAAAACAAGTTTTAAATTCTAAATTGAGATAAGTAAACTAAAACCAAATTACACCTTGTTCTTGTTAACAGCTGCTTTCCCTTTTTTAAAATGCAGATTCTATCACGCAGTACATTAATTAGAATGAAGGGAATAGCCGCCGATAGGTGTATGTGTAAATTCCTGCAGCTGTAGAAAGTTTGGCATGCTTTTAAGACGTCATCTCTAAATGTTGTGATTTTAAACTTTGCCTTACTTATTACAGTTTACAAAGTCTCTTCGTCTAGCTTTTACATATTTGTAGAATCGTTCTATACCTCACAAAACACCTAGGGTTAGCCAACGTTTGCAGGGGTTAGATTATCTTCTTACAACCTCTACCCCAGTTAGGGAAAAACTAGGTATCCCAAGTACGGCGCATGGCCTGGCAGATGATATTGATAATTGTTTCGATGAGAGGTGATAAATCCATTGATCAATTGGTGTTTATATTATAATGAAGTATATTCTATATAGAGAAAAGAGAATGAGAAGGCTGATCAATGAAACTTTATTTTGGGTGCAGCAGAAACTGTATGCTTGTGGCAACTAGTTAACGTATAAAATTTTATACCTCAGAAATTCTAAAACATTACTGCCTATAAAATATAGTTGAAACTAAATTTTACTAACCTCATCTCAAAACCCTCACATCATCTCAACAAAAAATACCAGCGTATTCCAGGAAGACTCTTCCTCATTCAACAATGAATAATTATATGAGCATTGAGGCTCATGGAGATGGACTTTGGTCCCGTCTTTTGCTCTGAGTCTTGGCTGCACTGGACAGCCTTTCATTTGTAAAGGCCATTTCGTGTGTTTGGGACTTATTTAGGAAGAGTTCTCTGCAAAGATGTGTTTTTTTTATTTTATTCGATTGCATGCCTTAGTACAGCGCGATTTAAAGTTTGTTTTCAAATTTTTTTGATTTATTAGAGATTCTTAGATTCCTGGCACCATGCGATCGGTGAAAAAGTGCTGATCTCTATTTCCCCGTCTCTTTGAGAACTTATTTAAAGATCTATTTTGTTTTCTGGTTTTTTAAAGATCATCATTCCATTCTTTTCAACATTTTCTTCTGCTGACATTAATTTTCATCTTGAAAATAGGAGTAGCTTTAGATATTTTCTCTTTATATTTACGCTTGAATTAGCAAATGAAAAGTATATTCCTCATTCAAACACTCTAACTACTAGCAGCATAGAAACTGAGAACAATTTGTAGTAGATGTAGTAAATTCATATTTACATTTGAAAAATTTTACAAACACTTTTACTCCTCAGAGATTTCCAATTCAAAATTCAAATGCATTTTAATTCTATAAATATAAATATAATAAATTACAAAATAAAGAACAATTAATGGTTTTGGTTGGACAAGGTTGGGTTGTTGTAGTTTTGTACTGTTGGGTAGGATGTATGGCATGATTTCTGAACAGTTGGAACTTGGGTGAAACGGGATGCATTTGCGTTGAGTGTTCCGGGTAGCCTGTATCCGGTTCGTGGAGGCGGTGTCGGTGGGATAGAAGGTGGGGATGGTTTTGGAGTCTCAGGATTTATTCTAAAATTCTACCTCTTAGAAAATGAAACTTTAAGCAAAAAAAAAAATATTTCAGGAAAAATAGAATCTAATCTCTTTAAGTTCCACCGAATTCATCAGGGGCATCTATAATTTTAACTTCAAAAGAATAACAACTATATATACATTCATTGACATTGAAAAGTTTTTCCTGCTAACTTTTTCTCAATTAATCTCTTGCGAAGAATGAAATACAGGCCCGTTAATCTCATATTAAAGTCTCAGTTTCAGGCTGCAAAGGACTCAGGATCAGAGCCCAATGCAATAAAGAAGATCGCCATGGATGGGAAGCATTATTCATTAATTTAAATGCATTGTTCTAATATACTCCACTGAGTGCAGTGCTTGAAAGTTGGAGATTGTAGGTATCCAGCTCAGAGTCGTCATCGTCTCATACTCGAGATCTTGATAGTAGATTTTTGGGTATCGGTTTCGTCCGGCATGCTTGCTCATAGATTCCTAATATAATGCGATCAAATTAAAGTGGATGAGACAATAATAAGATCAGCATTTTAAATCATTTCGATTTGCCTTTTCGTTCAGAATGGTGGGACCAGGAGATAGTGATTCCCAGTTTAGGTGGGGGCTGTATAGAACGTAGAACCTCGGTGGCCCATCACCTTGGTTGCATCAGCGGTTTGGGAGGGTCATCAGCTGGGTGTTTGTAGAGATACATTTTGTCAAAGCACGCAGATAAAGGCAAAATCTGCCGATTAGTGATGCCAAGTCAAGATAGCAAATTTAATTAATTTCCCAGAAAGAGATCTGCAGGATCATACACGTTAGAATTTTTTCCTACAACATCATCAAAGTGAGTCCGTTCTTATCTTGTATTTCTCCCCTTCGCGTAGCTTATCTAGATCATCAGCCAAATTCTTATTTCCACGGTATTTTCATTTTTTCTTATATCAAGTCATCCTCAATTAATCTTTACTTTAGATATTTTGTCCCAACCTAGAAAAAATCCTTACGCCAAAAGAATGAACGCATTATGCCGAACATGCAAAATCATTTTCTAAAACTAGAATTCAAATTCTGGAATTATGAATTTTTGAAACATTATTTTTCCTTTAAACCTTTCAACCTACCCTTCTCTCCATTCAATTTCTCTACATTTCATACAATTCAATTTTGTATAGCATTACTTTTTTGTCATTACTCGGCTCCTACAATTTAAAATTAAAATCTAATAAGAAGGCGTACGAAGCTTATTTTCATGATAACTTTCTATAGTATTATATCACCAAGTTAGACAACTTCTTTTATATTTCCATTATATCTCTCAAAGAATAAAGATGATTCATTTTTTAAACCTTTTATATTATTTCACCAGTAGAGGAAATAATTTATAGATCCTGGAATTTCTTGAAAGTAATTCCATAGGGAATTGAGGAACCACTTCATTACTCGATATCAAATTTCTCTCCCCTTCATCATTGAGAGCGACCTTCCCCAATCAGATGAGATTTTTAGTATTCACTGTTTGGGATCATTTTCGGTTTAACATCCTGGATGACGAAGATGGTCCATAATGTTATTGTGGGGGTTGCCCGGAACACGAGGACGTCTGGATATTTTGTTCTGCAGCTTGGTGGAGTGGATTGGATAAGAAAGTGGTTTGGTTTTGGTTTGTTTGCATTTAGGATCGGTAACAGGTTGTTTCATGAATAATTTTTAAATAGCTTGTGTTAGTCGTCTAAAGAGCGCAGCCACCATATTTTATATCACTTTCACTTTTACCATGACCCTCTCACAGCACCCAAGGTACAGATCAACAGCTCCCACCATCTCTGTAGAAGAATTAATTTATTTCTTTAGATTGGAATTAGGTTCAGAGCGCGATGAGTAGAGGGTGCGCCGTAACATTTTGTCCCAGGTTGCCTGTATTTTAATCTGGCGTAGATCCGGCCTCCGCTGATGCTTGGTGAGGGAGTTGGGAGGAAGGATTCAGAGACTCAGGAGCCAGTCACTCATGTCAGCAGTAGTTCCAAATTGGAAGGTTCAATCCAGAAATATCCTCGTGTTTATTTAAAGAAAATGTAATGTTAACAAAGTAAACCAGTCTATCAGTAAACTTTTAGCCATGGAATTTTTTGGAGTATCAATTTCCTCAGCATGGTCCTCCTTAATTTCCCTAAAATTTTAAATACAAATCAAGGAAAATAGAATTATAAAGGATATATTGCTGCATAGCATAATAATAAAATTTCCATTTAACTGTACGAAAATCTAATGGCGTTATTTGGATTTGCGTTTGTTCCAAGAATGCTTAGAGTTAGTTTAGTGTTCCCAGATTTTCACAAAGGGGCGTATGTTCATTGTGGCTCGCGTGAGCCTCAGCGCATCAACCTCCTTAGATGCATCAATAGGAAAGATTATATCATCTGCCTTCGTCTGTTTGAACCAAGTATTTTGAAAAATCTGTCGATAAAATCTGAAGAGATCTTTAAAATGCATGACAAGAATCCTACAAGAGGTATAATTTTCAGTATCTCAATCTATTTCAGTATTGCAGAATCCTCTTGCTCCAGAAACCTTAACATAGCTACATACTTAGAATATTATATAAAGGCCAAGAAAAGTCTTTTGTCTTCTCTCTCCTGCATTTCTTCCTTATTTCCTTTACTGCATTAAATATTCATTATAAAGATCCAATCTGAGACACTTTAGTCTAACCTCTTCCATTTCTGCTTGTTCCATTTTACATACATCCTACAAATAACAATAATGGCCTTTTCTTCTATTTAAGAGTATAAAATCTAGACTTTTATAGAAAAGAGGGAATAATCTGAAGATTTATGTAAAATTCAATTAAAATTTTATATAAAATTCTCGATATTAAAAGTATTAAATACTTTAGAATTTCTCAAACCTTCATTCTAAACTATTCATAGCTGAAATCTGTTTTGAAATAAGAACTTAGCTATTTCCGTTTATAAATGTGGTTATACGTGTTTCCTACCTCTTTATTTTCAACTCCTCGTGGATGGATTTTTCCGCTTTATTTGTATTTGCGGTTCCATCTTACTATATCAATGTCAGATGCTAATGTAGAATCCAATGCATTTAAAGATTTTCAACCTCTGTTTTGAATGTTTATTAATATTTAAAGGCCTGGAGTTTTTCTAATGCTTATTAAACACAAATGCACTTTTAAGAAATGTAATTTTTCAAGTTCCTATTACAGTACGTCTCAATGTTTTATTTAAGATAAGACTAAAATGTTGTTGAAGGTTGCCGCGGTGTCTTTTATTGCTCTTTTGGCATTTTGTGGCCTGAAGACTAGATTTTGAAAACAGACTGAATTTTTGGCACGGGTTTTATAGTAGGATCTAGAGTGGTTGGGCGGTTGGCAGGTCCCGGAGGACCTCTAGAGAAACTGTAAAATCTCAACACAGGAGATTCTGAAACAAAATAAAATCAAGAAAACTCCTTATAGGTGGATGCAATAGCTCAGAAATCCTGAACATTTCAAAAAAACCATTGCAAAACAAGCAGATTTACTAAAATAGTCCCAGAAAACATTTGCAGAATTATTTTAGCATTGAAAACATTTAGTACAAGAAAATCCCCATCAATGCACTATAAATGAAAATATCCACGCAGAAAAAGATACAAATTCTATTTACTCTAAATCTAAGTAAAACAACAATTTATTAACAATTAATATAGCTACCTTTAAGAAGCAGTAAACCAGATTCAGTCCTGCCCAAAAGCAATTTTAGCTTTTTCCTGGAGTACCTGTAATCTCTACCTGAGAGCCCACAGCAAATTACCGCAGGCCTCTCTTATATATGGAAGATCATGGTTAGAAAACTTCAACAGAAGTCTAACTAATAAAATACACAACCTCAATTTCTAAATCCTCAAATTAGGACATCTCTTAGAACAGGAAAGAAAACAATTTATCATCAACCTACCCCATATACTGTACATGTTTGCTGATTCAGTGTAGCAAGGTGATTCGTTCTGATTCTTTTAGCCTCCGGACACTTACTGTAATCCAGTCAGACAATTTGCTAGCATTCACGTTTTCTTATCATATGTAGGTGACGTAATTTTTTTTAATGGTATTTTCTTTGCGGTCAAATATCAAAATCCAGCATTATGTAACCCTGTAACCGCTGACATTTGCGTTCCCAGCAGTAAAACCATGAATTACTTATGAAAATTATCTACCTATTATCTACATAATCTAATTTATCTCTTAAAATTTATGTGTCATTAGGTTGGGTAGGAGCCTGTGATGTTTAGGTAAAAGGAAATATTTTACCTTACCGATAATTTTATTTTTTAAAGCAGAGTTTCCAGGCAGTGCTTTTTTAAACAAAACTTGGATCTGGTCTTTTCAGGAGACAAAGTCAATAGAAACATGATATTCAGGTAGTCTATTACATTTTATCAAGTCACAACACAAAATCCTATCAGTCAGTTATTTGTATCTGGAGAGTTGAAAAGAACAGGTATTTACTTTGTGGCGCAGCAATCAGCTGCGGAAAAATTAGCTGATCACTTTCTCACTTAGACATTGTAGTAATTTTTCTCTTAATGACAAAATAAAGATCAGAATTTTTACGATAGAATGCTCCTTTAAAGTGCGATGATGATTAAAGAGTGAAATTGATTTTGTATTTATTTGTCCAGAAATTAAAGTCGGTGGCCAAGGAAAGAATGATAATGCTTCAGAATAATCTGTGTGCTTTACAATGTTTTTTTGGTCATTACTAAGAACGGTATTGAAGAGGTTTTCTCACAATCTCGTCCTCCTGAGCAATATAGCTCAGAGCTGGGAAGGTTGGTTGCTGAACCGGCAATGGCAATTCCATAGATAACCACCGGCTATTAGCTGCAAATAATCAATTTATTTTAAAAAGAAAAATGTACACAAAATTAATGTCTAAATGATTCTTTCAAGTGGTTATAACTTTATAAAACTAAAATGATTTTCTGCATCCTTAATATCTCAGATATTTCCTCATATGATTAATAAGCTCCATACAGCCCATTACTCTTATTCCACGCTGGCATACTTCCAAGGTAACGAATTAAAATATTAATGTACCAATATCCACTTATAGTTTGTGATTTAATAGGGTATAGAAGATTAAATTCTAGTATAAACACCAAAAATATCAAAATACTAGGAGTTTCTGTTTTGACATTAAAATTGTTATCTTTTCTATTTTCAAACTATTCGTTAAAGTAAAGATGAAGTACATATACTTGATCAAAGGAGTATGGACACTTTCGTATTTTAAGAAGGTTGGAGGAATTATCTGGACACGAAAATTTGTGAATAGAGCAGACTCTCATTTTTTACGATGATTCAGTCAAAGGGGCATTTGGGATGACCAAGAATTATTGGAGTAAAGCTGATTTCAGCTGAACCCACCATTTCGAGAAGGTGTAATAATTTTTCAAATTTCAATAGTAGATTTATGCCAGAGTAATATATTTAGCATCAATTTTCTTGAAATATTACTGTATTCTGGAAAGATATAAAGTTTTCTTTAAAAATCAAACATTTTCCAATATGTATTTTTTTATAAAATCAGTTTCTGATTATACGCAGGCAGATACTCGGCAATGTATTAGAAAAGTTTTCTAAACCCAAGTAAAATGCACTTGAATGTAGAGACAATTATGTGTATTTGCTTAGTAAGTGTTTTACTGTGCATGTGCCGCGTAAACGTAATATTGCTATCATATTTAAAGGCCGGATGCTTATAAAGGTAGCCAAATACGGAGATTCAGTTGGATAGAATTGGATTTGAAGATATCTGGCATTTTGGGCAGTGAAAGAATTTATTTCTAGAAAAGAACAATAATGAGATCACCCACAAATGAAAATGTACAACTTCGGGAATCTTCAGATGAAATCATCAAATATTAACTTCAATTAAATGTGCTAATTATACCTAAATTATTCAACATATAACATTAAATTCTCTACAGTCTTTGAATGAAGAAATAAGTTCCCATCCAACAACAGCGACCCTCATCATTTGAATTCTATTAGAGAAATAAAATTCAGCACAGTACCGATATTTTTTATTTAAGGTACTTGAAAGAAACTTTACGCCCTTTCTCGCGGTTATAGTAAAGATTCTATTTTATACTAATACTCATATTTTCTCTAATATTGAAAGTATTTATTTCAAATTTTAATACTATGCCTCTGTAATACATTGTCGAGTATTCTGTAAGTTTCGTAAAATTTGTTTAAAACTCTGCATTTTATAAGCGAAATTCATGCGGAAAATTTTGGGATTTTTAAAGAAAACCTTTATATCGTTCAGAATATACGTGCTAATTTTACGAAAGCAAATGTAAGCGATGAGCAATCTAAGCATAACAATTGATGAAATTTAAGTATCATTATCAGATTTCTGTGATACGGGGTGAGCTGAAATCACTTTTCGTCTTCATCAATTTCTGTTCGGTCCCCTAAATACACTTTTTACGAGAGTGTATTTAGGGAGTTTAAGACTATTCATCACATGAGTGCAGTTAATCGAGCCTTTCTGGAGAAGTTCGAAAAAATGTGTAAATCCGAAAGTGTCCGGATACTTTTGATCATATGGTGTATCTCATTTTGAATCAAAACTTATTTATTCCCGTTTGTTAAGCATGTAATTTATTTTTTTCTCAATCTATATACGATATATATATAATATTCGCAAGCTGTTTATCATCGTATTTATAGATCTGTACAAAATCCGTTAATGGGCTAATTGTCCGTCGATCTGTTCATCTACTTGTGCGTTTGAATTCGATAACTCAAAAGCTCTGTAATCTAAGGCAATGAATTTCAGTATATAAATTTTACACAAAAATTATTGATTAATTACTAGTTTTGGATGCAATTGGACAGGGGCAATAATCACAATGTATACTTGTATACTTGAATTTTTTTACCACTATGAAATTGGGCATAAGACTCTCCATACAGTGTAATTATATGAGAAAGTCAGGGCGTGTATGGCGTACATTCAAGCCACGCAATGGCCAAATGTCCCCCCGCTGTTGTGGTGTGGAAGCTTGGAGACGTTACCAGTTCAGGTACCGTTCTTGTCATATGTCCACGGTTCAAAATGACAAGGTCCGTCCCAATAGCCTTCGAATTTCTTCAGAACTGGACGTTAATATAACTAAACTTAATACATTTTAATTAAAATGAAATTATAATTTGGACATGAGCATAGACATTTAGTTAAAAACACTTAATATGCCAATTATTTCGATTATATATTTTTTAGTTTTATCAAACAACAAAAGTGAAATTTTAAGTAGTGATGTATTTCGAATTTATAGCTTAACAAAGTTGAATAGCATTTGCAGTAAGGGAAGTATTTATTTTCGTTTCACCTTCTAATTTTAAATTTTAAGTTTCATGTCAATTTTCGTGGTTTTAGATATTTAGATTAAGTAAACATGAAAATTTGGCTCTGCGTAGACAATTAGTTCAAAACACTTAATATTAAAAATACTTTATATAAAAAATATTCAAAAGCAGAGTTTAAAAAAAATTATTCCTTCTAGAGGTAATTTCAGTTTGCATAAAATTCATATTTTTAAATTTAATCTTACCCTATCTTAAAAAAGGACAAAGCGGACGTTTGAAGTAGATATGTCCTCCGAATTTGTAACTTAATCAAGTTAACTAGCAATTGCAAAAAAGAAAACACGTAGTTTCCTTGTGCTTTCTAATTATAAATTTTAAGTTTCATTTTAGTTTCACAATCATTATAATTCAGGTCTCTTTGGTTTTACACATTTCCATTAAGGAAAATTTCATCATGCGTAGATATTTAGTTCAACATTTTTAATATTAAAATGTTCTATATCAAAAGCAATCACAGAAAAGGTTTGTACTTTTTTGGATTAATTTTAAATTTTATATAAAATTCATATTTTTTAACCTCATCAAACAACGATGGGGAAATTTTAAATAAATATGTATTATGAATTAGTAACGTAACCAAATGATTAACAATTGAAAACTTATTCTATGAAGCTAATGTTGTAAAAAATTGTTGTCAAGAATAAAAAACTAAAATTGTTTTAAAAATATATAATATTTGTATTCTTTATATTTTATAATTTATATTTTTCTTTTTTCATGGAATTCTTTATTCTCTCTTTCTCGCGCCAGTGGAAGCAGGAATATAATTTCTTTTCTTACACTGGGCCACTGACACTGTTATTTCCTCACCTTGTTCTGTCGGGAAACCTTCTTTTAAGTTTTTCTACAACGGTCCTTGTGGTTCGGATGCGAGAGAAAAGGTTAATTGCTGTAAACTTCTATGAATATTAATTGTTTAGTTCTTTCCACTCCATAATTCCAAGATAAACGGCAAAAAAATTAAGAAGCACACGAGCTATCTAATATGAGCACATTCGCGGAGTCCAGCGAACACCACATTAACCCGTATCAAGTAGAATAGCGAATCTCTTTGAATTCTTCGACAAGCCGACAATTTTTGGATCCCCGCCAGCTGTACCCTGACTGTTCGCAGCGAATAAAAAAACCCGTCTACACCTGCGAGCATCTGTTAACAAACTGTTCTATTCGGATTCTGCTCGGAAGTGTATACGCACCTTCATATATAATTGAATATCTTGCATAAAAAGGCTTTTTTCATCTGTGATTTTATACTGTGCCACTATTTTGATTTCATGGCCAGTCTGTGTGAATACATATAAGTTTTTTTTATATCTATGCATTTTGAATATACCAGTGTGTATTTTATATGTGTGCCCAGGGTGCTATTTCTGCATTGCCATTTATTTATAAAAAAAATTTTAAAAATTTTTTGTTGCCCAGAGGGATATTTGTTGTGTAATATTTTGTTTGAATTAGAACACAGTGATTTCAAGAATTGTCTGGAATAGAAATTTCCAGAATGGCGACGAATACTCCAAAAGAAACTAGTAAAGCGGCGTTTTTCCTGGACACTCTAGAAAGTTCCACAACCATCAAGATACACCACCTCCTGGTCCAATGAGAGCGCAAATGGCCTAGATTGGCTGGACATATGGCGGGGGAAGATGGAACCGCCAATATTATGGGGTGTCAATGACAGAAAGAGGGAGGAGATAAGAAGAACCTAACTAAAGTGAAGTGGTTTGTTTGGAGAAGTGAAGAGGAATGCAACTCAATTGAAGCGTTTTGCTTGTAGGATATGTTAAGTGGCTGATTTTTGTAAATAGTCTCATTGTTCGGATGTTCGGTAAGTAATGGAGGCCACCTGGTGAATTGAAAGAATTTTAAGGGTACTGTGCAAGGGGACTGAAAGAGAAAAATGGGACAAAACCTTGTGATTAGTGACTACCCTGTAAGCACAAGATATAGTACGATATCTCTACGACGGGGTTCTGTATTCTGAATGCCGTACAATATCGTGAGGATATCATAACAATACTGTGGAGAAACTTGTGCTAATAGGGTACGAATCGAAATAAACAAAAGGTTATGATTTTGTATAATACTTGACCGAGGATCGCGTGACACCTCCAGCTGAGTTTAAACCAATTTGATCAAATAGAATTACTAGAGACATTTAACATACTTGTGATTTGAGACTGTTTCAATAATTTTTAAGTGCTCATATTCTTCCTGGTCTACTTTTATTCAATGAGAATTTATGTTCAAATGTTTATACTGTAATTAAAGTTTGATCTTATATATTTAAAATTAAGATTATTTTTCATTGTGACGAATACTAAGCGTTAAATTGTTTACATTAATGAAAATAATTATTAGACAAAGGTAGAACCTAGGATCTACTAATTAATCGATTTATATTAGACCTAAAATTAATCATAACATTCCACCATTTCTGTTGATTAGAATTAGTAGTTCTTCAGCGGTATCGGGTTAGAACCCGATTCCCCTGAATGTCCGCCATGTTTGTAGGCCTGGCAAACGTTAAATATGACGTCAGTCCGACTAACTTCCGATGGTGTGGTGTGAAAATTATGAAAGGGATGTGCGAGGTCAGGTCTCGTCATGAAACCGTGATTCAGAATTAGGCAATTCGTCAACAAATAGCCCTTATGTTGTTTCAAAATTAAAATTATTATAACTAACTAAACCGGTCTCATCTCGACAATCTTAAATAATAGGAATTTTTAGATATCATCGATTTCCTCCAACGTACTTCTCATAATTCCCTAATATAACTCAAATGAAAAACATTATCCGGGATATATATTGTGCAACAATAAAAATTCCATTTATGTTTACCAAAAATCCATAATGACGTAATTTATATTCCTTTTCGTTCGAAATGGTAGGACTGGAGGTAATTAATTCCAATTTCCACAAATAAGGGCGCTACTATAATTTATCGCACGCATGAAACCTCAGGACTTCCACCTGATTAGATACATCATCAAAACAAGAATATTATCTACCTTGAGACATTTTAACATAGATATATTTTTGGCAAACGTGCAGATACGGTGAAATGTGAAGGAGCCGTTTAATTGAGCGAAAGTCCCGAAGAGGGCGTAACTTCCAATAATTGATGTTACTGTGGGGATTTTACTTCTGAAACCGTTTTGCTTCTGTGGGCTATTAGGTGGCTTGAGAGAAGGGTGGACACTTCACTTCCACTGATTTTCTTATTTCTCTGCTGTATCAGACTCTGCTAAAAATCCAATCTTGGAACTTTTATCTTTACGTTTTGTAACATCATATAACATCCCTGCCAAGTGAAAGTAATACAAATATTTATTTCCAGCCCAAAAATAAAAATTCAGGCTTTACCTTAAAGAAAACTTTGTTTATATTTTTTTTGTTATGTGTTCAATATAAAATAAAATTTTATATAGGAATTTATGCAATAGTAAAAGTGGTATTTTTTTTCAATGTTTTTGAAACCTTCATTCTAAACTATTCAAAGATGATACACTATATGATCAAAAGTATCCGGGAACATTCGGATTCGCACATTTTTTTGAATTTTAAAAAAAGACTGCCATTTAATTGAGCGAAAGTCCCGAATAGGGCGTAACTTCCAATAATTGATGTTACTGCGGGGATTTCACTTCTGAAACCGTTTTGCTTCTGTGGGCTATTAGGTGGCTGGAGAGAAGGGTGAACATTTCACTTCCATTGATTTTCTTATTCCTCTGCTGAATCGGACTCTGCTAAGAATCCAATCTTGGAACTTTTTTACCTTTACTTTTTGTAACATCATATAACATTCCTGCCAAGTGACAATAATACAAATATTTATTTACCAGCCCCAAAATAAAAATCTAGGCTTTATCTCAAAGAGAAGTTCACTATCAACTAATGCTGTATTGTTCAATATAAAACAAAATTTTATATAAGAATTTATGTAATATGAAAAGTGGTACATTTTTTAAATTTTTTTTGAAACCTTCATTTTAAACTATTCAAAGTTGATACACTATATTATTAAAAGTATCCGGACACTTTCGGATTCACATATTTTTCGAATTTTAAAGAAAGGTTGAAGACACTGCGATTGGACTTCAATAATGCGATGAATAGGCTTGAATTCACATTTTACTGTAAAGAGAAAATTTACTGGACCAACCAGAAATTGACGAAGAAAAACGTGATCTCAGCTAAAACCGTTTCACAGAAAGCTGACAATGATTTGCAAATTTCAGCAATGCTGATGCTAAATATGCTCATTGCTTACATCCGTTTTCTTAAAAATAGCACTATATTCTGGAAAAAATAAAAGTTTCAAAATTTTTCCGCATGTTTCCTGATAAAATGCTGAGTTTTCTAAAAAAATAAAAGAAACTTACAGAATATTTGATAATGGCATACTCGACAGAGGCATTGTATTAAAATTTAAAGTAAAAGCATTGAATATTAGAAAAAATAGTAAATAAATTTTTACTGAACATTTGCGAGACGTAGTGTAATATTACTTTCACAATTTCAAAGCCAGATGTATAACGCTACTTATATAAAATTTCCAGTTGAATAGCATTAAGATTTAGAAATATACGGGCATTACAGTGAGATAAATTTCTGTTTCTCTATAAGAGGGGCAAAATGGAATGATAAAATGAAACGAAAGTAAATTTATGAAAACAATGTAGTACAGTTTTGTGAAGTTATTTATATTCAAAACAATGTAAATTGTATTTCATAAAAGGTTTAATAATATTGTGTTATTGGTCAAATTAAGGAAACTGATTTTCTAGATTGGGCCACTGGTTTCCCAAACAGACCCTCTTTCAATCCAAAGTTACAAGATCGCAGCTCCCACAATTTCTGTAGAGTAGAATTCGTATTTTACGACTGTAAAGTAGAATTAGTAGTGCGGCTTTCCCTCGCTTTTGTGGTGTGCAAATTAGAATAGGGAGGTTCGAGCTCAGAGGCGGCGCCAGAAATTTTCCGACGGGGAGGCAAGACATCTCCGACGGGGGGGCAAGCGAAATTTCTCTAATACAATAACACACAATATTTAATTAAAGGTAATTAACTATTAATTAGCGAATTCAATTATAATAATTAATTATTTGGAATAATTAGCTATTTGTATAATGTCGGTGCAGTAAGAAATGTCTGACGGAACGACAAGCAATAATAGAAAATAAAGAATTAAAAACATAAATCTCGTAGCAAATGAAGTGTACCGCACTGATATTGGGGAAAAAATACAGATTGTTATCTAAATCTCATAACTAAATAAAATAATAGCCGAAACTGAAAATAATTATTAACTTTTTTTTTAAACCTATAAATGCATAACTACATATTTAAAATTATTGGCAAAATCAGAGGACCAGTTCCCCAGCTCCAAACACTGGACTGATATCGATAATTTTTATTTCATATGGAAGCTTATGATATGTCATGAATGGTCGCCTGCATCTACCACCTTCCATTTTCGAGAGAAACCTAAAAAATACTTCTTTACTGCACATTCTCTTTTGGGAAAAACCATGAGATAGTTCCCCAGCCTGAACCACTGGACCGATTTCGACAACTTTTACTGCATATGAAAGTTTTTGACGTTTAGATATATCATCACTGGTCCCCTATCACCCACCGCCCTCCATATTCTATATACATCGCAAACTAAAGCTTTCCTAGTGTACCTCAGCCTCTACAACCGCCAACTTATTTCTCCAAGTTTCAAGCATAGGTACAGGATGTTAAAATTAGAGGCGAACAGCTGGTCGCCAAAGGCCGGTAGTCTATATATTTAAAATAATTTTCTATACCAAAGGACCAATCCAACCACTGGATCTATTTTGACATTTTTTTTTCTCCATATGAAAGCTTATGACTCCTAGGTCAGTCATCAAGGATCGCCTATCCCCCACCGACCCTCATTTTTTAGAGAAATCGGAAAAACACTACTTCACTGTACATTCTCTATGGGGGAAAACCTTGACTGAGTCCCCAGCCTCAATAACTGGACCGATTTCGCCAATTCATCTGATCACTTTGCAAGTATAGATAACCACTCAGAATGCCTCGTGTTTATTGTGCAAGTTTAAAACAGTATTTTTGAACAGCTTTAATGAAAAAGGTTCTTCAAAAAAGAACAAAATATCTACTCTAGGGGATGGAAACAT
>BGPR01036134.1:0-14547 GCA_013235015.1 Araneus ventricosus
ACCATGACTTTTTCCCTACCCAAATTTTTGTGTCCCGGGGGCCCGGGTTGGGGGGGACAAGGAAAATATAGGTGCCCCGCGTGCCAGTCTTGGGGAGCGCCATCAAACGAAAGCATTACTGTGTTTTATGTCGATTTTTAAAGCATATATAACGAGTGTCGGAAATATACCATGCCCCGGGCACAGATCACACTTGCTAAGGCACTGATGATGACTGGGAGTGAGAAAATATCAAATTATGTCCCGGACCCCACTTTCCTTGCTACGCCACTGTGTCCATGAAGTTGAGTCCATCCCTGGCCTGATTTTCGAAGCCTATCCTGACCAGAAACCGTAAATTCGTCCTTCTTTTCTGGCCATTTCGTTTGGATTCTATACGTTGATTTATACCCAGTGCGTTATAAATTCTTGCAAACTTCAAAAATTCTTACTAAAAGAAGTAGTGCTCGGAAAAAATTTCGGTTTGCGCGAATATAATCAGTGGGACATTGGATTTTTTTTTCCATGCATATATATATAAAATTCAGCATCCCATTCAATGAAATAGGGCTTTTCTGAGCCTTCATTCCTTCCTCCGTGCGAAACTTTCGCGATGCAATAAATGTGGATTCACCATTCTTGTAGAAAAGTTTTACCACCAACGCTCGATCTGGTAACGATAACATATTGCCGGGATCGAACGAAGAATCCATTTCTAGCCAGGCGTTTTATTGCTAGCCTGATCTGCATAAAACGTCTAGGTCTGACGTGCGATTGCCCTCTTTCGTTTACTTTTGGCATCATTTTTTTTAATGGAGAAAAAATAATCCAATATCCCTCTGATCATATTCGCGCAAACCGAAATTTTTCCCGATCACTACTTCTTTTATTACGAATTTTTGAAGTTTTCACGAATTTGACGCAACCGTGTATTGTTTCAATTGTTAGAGAACATGCTGCAAGATCGGTACAGGCAGATTTTCAATTTAAAAGACATAAAAGCCTCTACAGTATCTTTCAGCAATTAGTGCTGTATATGGAAAATAATTTATGCGCAAGAAAACAAACATTCTATGCCTTTCCGCCGATCTAATTTCGAGATATTTTACCTTTATCAACAGCATCGCTCCATTGCAATTCAATCCACGTTAGACGGGATCAGCTATCTACAAACCGGCACTTTCCGCTGTCGGATATAACATACCCTTAACGATCTTCGAACAACTGTACTGTTTGATACACATCTCTTTGTACCGAATGACCTAAACTAGAGAAAAAGAACCTTAATAGCGAAACTCCATTACAAGCAGTCCCGAGACAGAATCGAGGAAGCCTATTCCCAGTAAAAAAAGAAACGGCAAAGTGGGGCAATTAGTAGTCTCGGCCGCTAAAAACCTCCCGCACCTTTGGTACCGTTTTCCAGAACGGTCTTTTTTTCCCTTTCTTCCAAGATTATCATAATCATAATGGATCATGTCACGAACGGTTCGCCGTTCCCTCGAGGGACAGAAATGAATGCGAGGAGTGACACCGATTCCAGAGCCAAGAAACTCTCCTGGGAACTAGCAGCCGTCCATAAAAAGGGTTGCGAGTCGAAACGGATCGAGTCGAGATCTTTTGAGAGGCAGGCAGTTTCGCCGTGTCGAAAATGGGATTGGAGCAATTAGAGGCACGTTTTGTTTTTTGATATTTTAAAAAGAAAAAAGGGTCATCGAGAGATTGGATTACAGCCGTCAATGAATTGAACCATCCCTTCTTCTTCTGGTGGGAGTGTTTGGCATTGGGATTATCACAGAGCGGTGGTCGCAAAATCGGGGCTGTTTTTCGGAGATGTTTGAGGAAAGTTTTGTTAGACATCTCAGGATAATGCCCCGATGTGACTCACGTCCGACACGAGCTGTTTTCAAATCCACACTTGCCGCAAGGCAAGACTGTTTTGCCTGAAAGACTGAGCCGTAACCTTCATTTATTGATTTATTTTTTGACTAGAAGGCAATGTAGGTGCATTCATTTTTTCCTTCTATTAAGAAGGTTTAAATCGCCAAACATTGATATTATAAACTAGAAAATCACCCGTCATGGTATGACGGGTGCAAATTGCCTCTTCATTCGAGAGATTTTTCGTCAAATTTGACGTGTTTAAATAGATATATATGCGTTTATATATATATAGCTACGTTTTATACATGTAGATACATCTACGTTTTATAGCTCGTGTGATTCGTAGATATATTCATGATTGTAAAGCATTAAATTATAGTAAAAACATATATACAAAATATGTACATAATAATTCAATAACCATGAAATCCTCAGCTTGTCAAACGTAAGTTAAAATTTCAAAGGAATTCTTTTTCGAAATTCTAATCGAAACAAAACGCTTCTCTACTTGTTAAATGTTGCCAAAAAAATATCAAATTATATCATCACGATTGCAATAAATAATCAGATGCATCGTGGCGTCCAAACTATATCACGCGCATGACATACCATGGACGTGATTTACTACTTATTATTAAAAAACGGAAATTAATTTGAAATATATAATTAATATAATTTAAAATTTCTCGGGAACTATTGATCATAGCATGATAAATTTCATATCAATTGACAGGAAATTTTATTTCACTATTTTAGAGCTATTAAATTTGAAACTAGAACGACAATTACTCTTTTAAATTTACAATTACTGAAATTTAGGTGCTCTAACAATGAAATAATGCTGTTTAACGTCTCGCAGTGCTATGGCGCGATTTTTTATTGTTGGTGACGTCAGAGCGTTACCGGATCTATGAGAGACAGATCTGGGCTATTATATTAGTTATATAAATTCATATAATCATTTACAAGAAGACAAATTTCAATTATTCAAATGAACGTGACAGCCAAACTAATTACGATTCTGTTATATTATCTGTAAACACAAGGCATATTTTCTGCCTCACGTTATAATAGCTAGTTGGTTCGTATAACCACCTAGAGAACAGATTTTATTTTTACATCACTGAGTTTGTTAAACAGAAGACTTTTTCTTCAAGACAATTATCCACTAGTATTTCACATTTCTATCAATTCAAGTACCATTGCAGGGGTCGTTCCAGTTTTTTTAGGGGCCCATTTTTGTGAAAAATAAAAAATATTTTTGTGAAATTTTTTTTATCATGTAAAACCTTCAATTTGAAGTTCAATTTTGAATTCATATTGCTAGCAGAAATGCATAACTGTATGGCGAGCTTGCGAATCGAGATGAGATCATGTTTTGATCCCGAAAGAATCACAACGTGATTCTTGGGGGTTGGGGAGCGAAGTGAGCAGGGTGGTGTAACCCCCTAGCAAATTGTAAAATCCTGTTCTGAAAAGACATTGATTTACAAAATTTTAAAGCGTTTAATCAGAGAACTTGTGGGGTTTTTTTTTTTGTTCTTCAATGACCTTATTAGGTAGATATTTTCGTTGGGCTACAGGCTCTCAAATTCCTAGTTACGGTTCTGATGGGACGTCAAATTACTCTAGCCCAGCGCGCTCAAATTTGTTCTGATGGGACGCCAAACTACTCTAGCCCAGGGAAGCTCAAATTTGTTCTCATGGGACCCCAAATTACCTCTAGCCCAGGCGCTCAGATTTATTCTGATGGGACATGAATTCTCTATTGGGACGGTCAGATTTTGTTCTCCATGGGACTTCCCCAAATTACTCTAGCCCAGGGCAGCAAATTTAATTCTCATGAGATCCCAAATTACTCTAGCCCAGGACAGTCAGATTTGTTCCGATGGGACGCCAAATTACTCTAGCCCCAGGACAGTCGGAATTTGTCACAGTAGGACGCCAAATTACTCTCTATCCCGGTTCGCTCACATTTTGTTCTGTTAGGACGCCCAGGCTTCTCTAGCCCAGGGCGCTCAGATTTGTTCTGATGGGACGCCAGAATTACTCTAGCCCAGGACAGTCAGATTTGTTCTCATGGGACCCCAAATTACTCTAGCCCAGGGCAGCAAATTTGTTCTCATGAGGATCCCAATTACTCTAGCCAGGACAGTCCAGATTTGTTCGATGGGACCTTAGATTACTCTAGCCCAGGACGGTCAGATTTATCTGATGGGACATGGAATTACTCTATCAGTTCCCGCTCCAGATTTGTTCTGATGGGACATGAAACTACTCTAGCCCAGGGCGCTCAGATTTGTTCTGATGGGACACCAAATTACTCTAGCCCAGGGCGCTCAAATTTGTTAAGACGGCTCTGGCCTTGCTCGAAATCCTGGATTTCGCTTCATTCTAGCATAAGGTTTGGGGGACGGCAAATGTTTTTCCTTTCCATGATTCCAATTGCGTCAGCGTTTCTCTCCCGACTCATTTTGCTGGATTCCGACTATTTAGCATGAAATTCCGAAACACACCTCCATCATTCTCGAAAGGACTCCGCACCTTTGTTTTCACCTTGAATGCTGCGAGGGCAGGTGGCGCCCACATCGAGCGAGGCGCGTTTCGCAACATCCAGTAATTGTCCCATTATGGAACAATGGGTGCGTATCTTTATCCAGTCACGGCGCGACATTTCCTCTGCTTGTTTGGACTGCAGGATGTTTCGCCATCTTTCTATGTCCAGATATCTTCCATTTTCAATGCCAGGACGAGCGTTTGTCGGAACTTGCGTCTGGCGAGATGCAATCGGAGACATTGTTCGCGAGGCTGTTACTTAAACGGCTATTCATTCATTAGGCCCGAATTACAACATCTCGTTAAGATGACGCGGAGATGGGGTTAATTCTTCAACTATCTGATAGGGTGCTTGATGTAACGGGCTGTATTGTTTCTCAAGCTAACTAATATACAACTAATACGAAAAAACAAATAAAAATAGGACTTATCTGACTAATGATAACCTCAAGGTCCTTCCAACATAACCCTCGTGTTGCTTCAAAACGGAACGTTAACCCATTAACCGCTTCGGGACGGACGCCCGCTGAAGAAAGCGTGCCCACAGGACGGGAGCTGACAGTGCCCACCGGCCGAAGCTCTTTCTCCCGCTAAGCCTAACACGCATTAAATTTCGTAATAAGTGCACGTTATACAATGATGCATAAAAACATACCTTTACATAGAAATGAAGCCATTTTTACTTTCTCGTCTACGAAGCATACAAAGAAAAAGTATTGTAACGTCAAAAAATTCGAACTCGAGATTTTGACGAATCTCCACGTTTTAGACCTCCCCGAGTCCAAAAAACACAATTTTGGAATTATGTCTGTCTGTGTGACTGTGAACACGATAACTCGAAAACTATGAGAGCTACGGGGATTTGGTATGTGGTCTTTAAACATAATTTGTAGGTTTCTATCAAATTTTGAACAACATCCGTCAACGGGAAGTCTGTCTGTATGTCCGAAGTCATGTGAACACTATAACTCAAAAACTTGAATAGCTAGATGGATAAAATTGGGTTCACTGTTTTATCGTCATGAATGTAGGTCCATATAAAATTTTGGGCCAAATCCGTCAAAGGGTTGACTGTCTGTCGGCCTGTATAATTAACGGATTGGTTTCGATGGTAATCTCCACACGCATGCGTACGGAAGCAATCGTCTGTGTTCGCGAAAGGAGCGAATTACGTCAGTTTGTACTTGAGACGGCAAGAGTGAAACCTACCAGTGTGCGATAGATGCGTTTTAATCGGTACGCATCTCTTTGTATTCTTTACCTAGATATTTTTCAATCACTATAATGAAAAACCTTCTGATAGTCATTGGATTCTGGATAACAGTAGGTTCGAATTTTTTTTAGCCACGCGGGGGAAGCAGAAACGGCACCTTTTTGGGGGAAGTATACGAGAAAGTTTAGGGGAGAACACTCCGGCTGGTTAAATATGTGATAAAAGAAATCATATTATATTCATTATAAAAAAGTTTATTAAAATACTTGGTTTTTAATAATAAAAAATAAAAATATAGTGCGTTTCACTATAATTGAAAGTACCTAAGTAAACACTAGATTATTGATACAACATATGAAAACATAGGAAATAATAAACATTTACATTTAATATTATAAAATACTTCAAGAAAATTTTTATAATTAACTCTTCAAAGCCTTATGAAAAATCCTCTATTTTAGTACTCCACCGATATGATGGAATTGGAGTCGATATATTAGTACTATCCATTTCTTATTCAGAATTTGAAGTTTCAGAACTATCTGAAGAACTAATAATTTATTGCTTTATCACTATCGTCGGAAAAATCCATAGATCGATTTAAAAATGTACTAATTTCCTCTTCGGCAAGATAACGCGTTCTTTTAGCCGTAACTGCAGAAATAAAACTGAGAGGCATAAACCCTTGACAAAATATCTCCCATAAAATCCCAACCCAAGCGAGAGGAGAAACTATAAACAACCACTCCAAAATGAGTTCAAGAGCTCTTTAGCACATGCTTCTATTTACACTTGCTAGCACGTGTTTCTGTTTATACTCACAAAAATCCAATCATTTTAATCCAATCATTCACAGACACGTGACCAACTACAATCTGACCTTGGAGAGAGAAATACAGTCGGACCTCTATTTAACGGACCTCTATTTTGCGAACTTTTCCTTGGAACCAAGAACATTTTGCGAATTTCTCCGTAAAATAACCTCCAAATAGCGAAGTGCATTCTCTATTTAACGAACCTTTTCTTGTGATCCAATATTTTTTTTTCTCCCTATTTCTCAAAATATTTCTGAACTAGCGATAATGTCCTTAAAATTCATTAATTTTAAAATAAAATTATTTTTTTAATTGAAAACACAGTGTATTCCCGGAAAACGTTTTGTTTTATTCTTGTTTTCCTTGTAGATTTCTTTTTGATGGGTTAGATATATAAAACAAATAGATATTAATTTACAAAATAAAGGTGTGATTAATTACTTTTTAAAATAATATTTAGTGTTTATGAATTTAAAATCTGTTCTGTGTAGTTTAAAGTATTTTAAAAGGTGAATCTCTATTTAACGAATTTTCCATACAACGAACTTTTTTTCGGGATTTAACGACTTCGTTAAATAGAGGTCCGACTGTACTAATATACGGGACCAATCTTCTGAAAGAAACATGGAATAGTAACGCCATCTGTTAGAAAGCATTTTGTTCCAAAAGCCCAACGCATATATGCGGCGTTCGGCCCACAGAGTCGATTGCACCGTAACGCACGGATGCGGCGCTCGGCCCTGAGGGGAATCTAGTGCAAACGCACATATGCGGCGCTCGTTCCGAAGGGGTTAATGCCTATTTTTCCCGTATTAGGGACGCTTCTAAAAATGCTACATAAACTCATGAGAAATATTTTTTCAACATATTGAAATAATTTATATCCCAAATAGGATGTTTTGTCGGTTAAATAAACTCATACGTCAATAGATCATGAAAAATTCTATGAACACTGCTCTTATTTATATATTTTTATTCAAGCAGGTTATTTTCGCGTGGTACAAAAGAAACGTAGATATACAAAGGAAAGTGTTCGGAGTAAATTTTAAAAATACCAATTTTCTAATAGATTGAATATAAAACCAGCGGGAGTGGCCTCCCCGAAACTTTCTCGCATACGACCAGTAATGTGGGGTGGGTAAACACCCAGTTGGTAGGTAAATATTTTTGGGGTATTTACCCAAGGCCTGGTTATTTTGAAAAAAAAAATTATGGATGGTGAATTACAATGAAACATATAAAATTTATGAATTCCCGATAACTTAATATTTTGCAAAAAAATTGCGTATGTTCGCAATTTTTCCGCGCGCTGAGGTACTACAACTTTATTTAACGTTTTTGTGTACGAAATCTTACTATAGATATCGCACAACATTTCACTACACCTCTGGTTAATCACAGAAGTCCATCTGGAGAATGTCAAAATGTCAGTTTCGTTTTGGGGATTGCCATTATTTGGGAAGCGCGTGTTTGCGGCTCGCTACGATTTCCGCCAAGGTCAAACGCCAACCATACTCACTTGAGTAAAATAAGCGAAACGCTCGCCAACACACAGTCGTAATGTGCATTTTGAACTAAATATGCAATTTGAACACCTGTTTTTTAACCGATTGAGATGAAAGTTGGGCAAAGGTCTATAATTAATGTTAGCATCCGCGATATCACGTTTTATTTATCTAAGTCAAAGGGTTTATGAGATACAAGTATGCGATTATACAGACTGACAGACAGTCAACCCGTTGACGTATTTGTCCCAAAATTTTATACGGACCTACATTCATGACGATAAAACTGTGTACCAAATTTTATCCATCTAGCTATTCAAGTTTTTGAGTTCGCATGACCGTGGACAGACAGACAGACTTCCCGTGGACGTATTTTGTCCAAAATTTGATAGAAACCTACAAATTATGTTTAAAGACCACATACCAAATTTCATCCCCGTAGCTCTAATAGTTTTCGAGTTATCGTGTTCACAGACAGACATAATTCCAAAATTGTGTTTTTCGGACTCAGGGAGGTCTAAAACGTGGAGATTCGTCAAAATCTAGAGTTCGAATTTTTAGTTTCTCGTATACGAAGTATACAAAGAGAAAGTATTGTAATCGTCAAAAAATTCGAACTCGAGAATTTGACGAATTTCTACGTTTTAGACCTCCCCGAGTCCGAAAAACACAATTTTGGAATTATGTCTGTCTGTGAACACGGTTACTCGAAAACTATTAGAGCTAGAGGGATGAAATTTGGCATATGATCTCGACACATAATTTGTAGGTTTCTATCAAATTCTGGACGTAATCCGTCCACGGGAAGTCTCTCTGTCCGCCTTTATGTGAACAATCAAGCTTGAATAGCTAGATGGATAAAATTTGGTACACAGTTTCATCATTAGGAATGTAGGTACGTATAAAATTTTGGGCAAATCCGTCAAAGGCTTGACTATCTGTATAATCACATACTTTCGAACGCAATAACTTCTTTAAAAAATTACTTTGATAAATGAAATTTGGTATGTGCACTTCTTATCTTAGGGTAGATTTGTGTCCAATTTTTGAGTCAATCGGTTGAAAAAAGGCGTTCAAATTGCAAATTTCGTTTTATTTATCTATACCCAGCCCTTTGGTAATCACGCCGGCTTCTAATTCCACTTCCGCGTTGGACGACCTTCGGAAATCGTGGTATGACCGGTTTCGCTTATTTTTTTCCCTCCACTGCATTAGGGGCCCTTGTTCGTTTTAATGCTTTTTAACTTATTTTTTTCATCATTTGATGGAGTAGCCACGAGAAGAAGTTTGGGGAGACCTCCATGGTGACAATTACAATACTTTCTCTTTGTATACTTCGTATACGAGAAAGTAAAAAGAGAGATTCGTCAAAATCTCGAGTTCGACTTTTTTGACGATTACAATACTTTCTTTTTGTATACTTCGTATACGAGAAAGTAAAAAGAGAGATTCGTCAAAATCTCGAGTTCGAATTTTTTGACGATTACAATACTTTCTCTTTGTATACTATACTTCGTATACGAGATAGTAAAAAATCTCTCGTAGAAATAAAAAGCTTGGGTGTCGTCTTCGTCAGCTTACTGCGGTTCAAAATTACGAGGTCCGTCCCAAAATAGCCCTCGTATTGCTTCAAAACGGGACGTTAATATAACTAAACTAAACTGAACCTAGAAATAAAGGCCATTTGCTCGACATCCTTTAAACACACATTCAAATTGTTCCGAAGCTTTAAGAATGGAGAATGGTTGACCTTTTCAGTAATGGGTTTTGTAATGCCTCTGTACTTTTTTGTAGAACTCATCCCTACCAAGGATAACTGCGTTTTTTCTTGTAATAAAGTATCTTGTTTCAGTAAAGAATTGCCTTGCGCATAGAAGTTTTTAAGTAACTAACGGGTTTATTTATCCAGTTCTTTTCGTATAAATTTCTCTAGTTAGTATTTTATTAGCTAAACTTTCATCTTGAAAACCAGTTTCTGGTATCTCTCTTGTTTCATTGCAATGATGAAAGGATATTGTTAGCACCCACGGCAGAAACGGTCTTGGTCCAAAGGTATCAAAACGATGTATATTCAGATTAACACATTTTAAATGAATTACCCTATTTTTTTCGTATATAAAATTGAATTGTATCCCATTTGACTATATGAGAATTTTTTCCTGATATGGTTCATTTACAGTGCACTCCCGATTATCCGGGTTAATCACCGGGAGGGATCTCACGGACAATATAAAAACACGGATAATCCGAAAACTCCTTTTTATTAAAGAAAAAATCAACATCAGTACAAAAATATAAAAATTACTTACATTTGCATGCTGTATAACATCAAACTAGGAATTTTTCTTTTAACATTTACTCCTTTAAAAAATCTGTTATGGGTCTTTGCTTCTGCTGTTTGTTCATCTCTTGTCGTATATCGACACATATTTTACCAATCGCAGTAATGTCACCGTAATCAAATCCGCTTTGTCTCTTATAATCTAACAAAGTTTCCACAGATTGTAGAACAGCAGAATGAAAAATTGTATTTCCCTCATTTAGTACATCTTCTTCATCTGTAATAGCTTATTCTCCATTATCAAGTTTTTGAAGGATTTCTAATTTTTGTTTAACATTTAAAACGTTTCGTATTCGTTTCACACCACTCATTTTTACCAGTAAAAAATTTCACGCTACTAACTGACGATAAACAAGACGCAAAAACTAAAGGAACACTTGCGAAAGTGAAAGAAGACGAAGAAGTTAAAGATTGACGTGTCCGGGAGAAGCGTGTTCGTACGAGAATGAGCTAGCAGGAAGTGGATGATTCATTTTTCGGATTGAATCGGTAGAGATTGCACGTGGAGGAAGGAAAAAAATCTATTCTTTAGCCTCCGCCGTTACGGCTCACTAGTTTCACGGAATGAATCTCTCGATCGAAGATCAACATCGGTTTTACATGCATGATAAGCGTGAAAATTTTTTTCTTAACATTTTTTTTGTGAGTCCGGAATGAGCACGGATAATCCGCAAACCGGATAATAGAGAGTATACTGTATTTTGAAAGAACATGTAACTAATACTTCCTACTGAAAAATTGTTCTTCTGCGATATGAGCTGATTTCTTAAACGGTAATCGTCTATACTTATAAAAGGCAATGTTTGTGTGCGTGTGTGTGTGTTTGTCGGCGATGTCCAGACGAATCTATCGCACTTACAGCCATGAAATTTGGTACACAGGTAGTCGTAATGGTGACTGAATGCACCTCGAAGCCGAAATTTTAAATTTTAATCTAGAAATTTTTTTATTTAATGTTTTCTGTTGTTTTGGTTGATTTTTCGCACTAATTTCTCAATAGAATGGTTTCGAATAATTGTACGACAAAAATAGATAGACCATCGGAAAGAGCACGCGATTTCCGTTCGAATGAAGTTAGTTTTGAATTTCTAACGTAATTTACTGAATTTTGAGAATTTTTTAAAAAATAGTCAGTTTCACCACCTAAATTTTAGTTTTGTTTTTAAATTTGTTGCATCCGACTTTCTATTAACACTATTATTTTCAATTTTTTTCAGCTTATAACTAGAACGGTTCTCTCTGATTTAAAACAAGAACGGTTAAAATATCTTTTCCCGTTTTTTTTAAATTAAATTATTCCTGGGCAGATGAAAGTTATTTTTGTCGAGCGAAATTTCTTCAGCGATAGCCTTCCGGAACGCAGCTTTCAATTTGATTGGATGCAGGGTCAGGTGACGTCATAACCTTCGGAGCTTTTTGTCATGTTCTAAGAATTTTTTTTCATTTTGTTGAAGTCCTGATTCCACGGGCAACAATTTTTTTATATTGTTTTGGATTAATGTACTCTGTACTGTTTTTCTACATGTTATTATCGCGGAAAAAATAAGCGGGAAAATCTATAATGTGTATCTTTTGTATTGATTTTGTTTTGAAAACTTTTTCGTGTCATTGTGGGCGATTTTTTTTTATTTTGTTGAAGTCCTGATTCCACGGGCATCGCCGTGCGCGTACTGCTAGTAACTCATAAGCCAAATCAAATTTCGGGAAATCGCTGGAAAAGCAATATAGCCAATTCATGATCACGTGATAAAGGTCAAATGCGCCACGCCATCTTGAAAGAAATATGACTCAAGCGAGAAATATGAATACAATTCAAGCGAGTAATAAAATGAACAAATAAAAAATTTAAGGTATAAGCTTTTATTATGCGAAAAAATGAACGCAAAAGTTGAAAATAGTTTTTCTGATTACAATAAAATGCATGGTTCGAATAAAAGCGTGGGCGCCTTGTATAGCACCTTATATTTCGTACTAGCAGTACGCGCACGGCGTTGCCCGTGGAATCAGGACTTCAACAAAATGGAAAAAAAAAAACCCGCCCACAATGACATGAAAAAGTTTTGAAAACAAAACCAAAACAAAACATACACATTATTGATTTTCAGGCTTTTTTTTTCGCAA
Source organism: Araneus ventricosus (assembly GCA_013235015.1). Lineage (NCBI taxonomy): Eukaryota > Metazoa > Arthropoda > Arachnida > Araneae > Araneidae > Araneus > Araneus ventricosus. The sequence goes on from BGPR01036134.1 coordinate 12,412, forward strand.
TAAACAATATTAAAAAATTGCAACGTGAAAATTATTATACTGCAAGTTAACGTATTTATTCATCTCGCATACTTAAGATACTGCCGAAAATAATAACCAGTCTTTCAATTCAAGGTTATGACGTCACCTCCCCTTCAACCAATCACATAGCCATCTGCGTTCCGAAGAAGTGCCGCGCGAGGAACTCTCTCCATAAAAATAACTTTCAACTGTCCAGAAAAAAATTAATTTAAAAAAAATTTGAAAAAATATTTTAACCGTTCTTGTTTTAAATCCGACAGAACCGTTCTAGTTATAAGCTGAAAAAAAATTGAAAATAATAGTGTTATTAGAAAGTCGAATGCAAGAAATTTAAAAACAAAACTAACATTTAGATGGTAAAACTGACTATTTTTTAAAAAATTCTCAAAATTCAGTAAATTACGTTAGAAATTCAAAACTAACTTCATTAGAACGGAAATCGCGTGCTCTTTCCGATGGTGTATCTATTTTTGTCGTACAATTATCCGAAACCAAGCTATTGAGAAATTAGTGCGAAAAATCAACCAAAACAACACGAAACATTAAATAAAAAAATTTCTAGATTAAAATTTCGGCTTCGAGGTGCATTCAGTCACCATTACGACTACCTGTGTGCCAAATTTCATGGCTGTACGTGCGATAGATTCGTCTGGACATCGCAGACAAACACACACACACGCACACAAACATTGCCTTTTATAAGTATAGATATATTTCCTTAAACAAATGTAGAATATTCCTAGAGGGTAAAGGCACTCACGCTTTTATTCGAACCATGTATTTTATTGTAATCAGAAAAACTATTTTCAACTTTTGCGTTCATTTTTTCGCGTGAATAAAAGCTTATACCTTAATTTTTTTATTTATTTTATTTTCTACTTTTTAGTGATGTCATGTGTATTCGTGTCAGCCATGTTAGGCATAGTGAACAAATTCAATTACCGAATTCTCCAATATAAAACACATATGAAATATTCGTTATGAATATTACATATTGCGAATTTGAATAAAGTGCGACACAGACCGAGAGACGAAACAAGACTCACTTCCCCGATCTGAACTTTGACCCTCAAGCCGCTCCTAAATGGGGATGATTCACAGGCCGCGCCCCCTTCTATTGTGTGTCGTCTAGTGGTGTTGTTACAACCCTACTGAACGTTGGTTACCACTTTCCAAACTTTATCGCTCAAATATAGGGTTAAAATTATAATACCATTTTGTTAGGTTTAAAATAGGTATAGATTGCATTTTTTGCATAATATTGTATTGTCTCCGGAAACCCACCACTGTGCTGAATTTCAAAGCTGTACCTCGATTGCAAGTGGGTAAGAAATCGATCTCAAGATTTGTGGACAGGGCGCTCAAGTTGAATAAAAGCTTATAACAATCATAGAAGTCAAATTTGAATTACAGGAACTCGAAAATTCGTTCGCCAAAATCATAAAACGAAAATAAGAGAGTTTAATTTTATTGCTATTCCAATTTTTTTACATGATTTAAAATGATTTATTTTGATGAACAAATAACTATCATAAAACGAGATTTATACGTAAAACGAGTGTTATAAAAAAAGAGCATAGCCGTTATTTTAGCGTTTGCAAAATATTTAAATTGGTAAATTTTTAAGAATACAAATTTTAACGAAGAATAAACAGGCACAATTTCTCTAACTATGTTTAAACAACTTTGTAATAAACAACTTAGTTTATTACAAATTTAATGCTACTAATACAAATTCATTTAAAAGAATTAATTTTAAAGTTTTTAAAGATAGTGCTAGAATAATATTGTACTACAGAGTATAGAAATTAATAATTCAATTTTAAAATTACACATTTATCTTATAAGTGAAAAAAATCATACCTTTTATTGTATATCTTGAGTATTAATTACATATATCTTATCCGATTTATATCCCTGCAGGTAGCCGTTAAATTTTTAAAAAAAATCTTTAATCGTCGTCTGACGCACTGATTGTGAATATTAAGAACAGCATTATGAATCGAATTAAGTTCTCTGATATATATATATCATTGATGGTTTTGCGCAATTAAAATCAAGATTTTAAAATGACAAGCTCGTCCAAACAACTGATCTCATTGATGGTTTTGCGCA
>BGPR01036135.1:0-15668 GCA_013235015.1 Araneus ventricosus
AGCGGTAATGAATAGTGTGTTGATCCACTAGAACGACTTTGGAGTTTCGTCTTCAGTGCGATCTAGGAAGCTGGTGAGCTGAGAGCTACTGAAAGTGCTGTCATTGTCGTTATTAGTGATTTGCTAACTGTTTGTGTTGCTAACTCTCAAAGTGCTGAACTGTTATTTCCTATGAATTGTTGTCTGTTTACATTGGTAATCTGTGCAATATCTATTGTTTCCTGTTACCTGTGCTACGTGTTTTCCTGCACATTTGTGAATAAACCTTCATTCTCCGTTATCTAGCGTGTTGGACTGTTTACACCATACACCCACAAAGACTTTTGTAACAATATGAATTTTCACATGTCATATAATTTAAAAAGTCTCTCTCTGTGTAAATTGTTTATCTTGCATACTTAGAAAGCCCTTTTGAACATTCTGGATGAGTTGTTTAAAAATTAATTTACAAAATCAAAAACATTCATGTAATTTTTTATATACAGGGTGCGTACTAAAGCCCCTTACCCCCACCCCTTAATTGCAGAACGACTGCATCTATATACAATATGGCCGCTAAAGTCCGTTGAAACCCCAATAATTTCTGAACAGCAAGAGCTATAGTCATTAAAGTGGGAGCTAGGTGTATTAAGGTTGCCATGCACTATGCAAGAAAACCGCTTACAGCGCCACCTGGCAGCAAAATTCAGAATTAGTGTTCTTATCTCAAAGACGGTTCGAAATGCGGGAAAAAAGTCAATTACGAAGTTGTTCAGCATCATCGATATATTACAAAATCATCTTGCCCACAAAAATGATGCAAATGAAAAGCACAAGACGCACATTTGTTTGACCGCGTTGAACAAAACTGCACTTTCCAGAAATGAGGCTCATCTATCTTCCATGCTCAAAATGGTGTCCTTCAGCAACAATACTCATCTGGACACGGGACTGCACCTCCCGCTGCACATTGTACAACATGGCAGATGACACACTGACACAAGCATCCGTAATACGGTTTCGAAGTTCCTGCAATGTTGGTGGAGGGGTTGCATACACTCGCTGTTTGATGTATCCCTACAGAAAAAAGTCCAATGGGTTCAGGTCAGGTGAACGTGGAAGCCATTCTACGCAACCACCATACCCGATGACTTGTTGCTGGAATGTGTCCCGAATGTACTGTTGGATACTTGATACCTTGTGAAGAGGGGCGCCGTCGTGTTCGAACCATACATTCTGGAAGTCACTCAACAGTATATCCTGTAGAAACTCGGATATTACGTCCTTCCTTTTCTCTTTTCTTTCGAGTTATGTCGCGTTACAATTTTGAGAGATGCGAACCAAACAAATCTGCATTTAACGCCTTCTATTTTTAACATTACTGTACGGAAGGTCTCTTCTCATACTAAGTCGATGATGCTGAATAACTTTGTAATTGACTTTTTTCCTGTATATCGTATCGTTTTTGAGATAAGAACGCTAACTCCACATTTTGCCGCCAGGTGGCGCCGTGAGTGGTTTTCTTGCGCAGCGCATGGCAACTTTACTATACCTAGACCCCACTTTTATGACTATAGCTCTTGCCGCTCAGAAATTTTTGCGGTGACAATGGACTTTAGCGGGCACACTGTATATTTACTGAAAAATTAATATAATTCATCAAATAAAACTCTTCATAAAATAGATCCCTTAATCTTCTTCTCAAAGTTTCATATCTACTTCCAAGTAGAACTAAACACATAAGAAAATACGAAATTTTCTTTTAAGACTTCGTGGCAATTCCAACTTTGTTTCCCTCTGCGTCTTTTGTTGGACATTTTCTTATGGCAATTTGTTTGCTACTTTTATGAGTAACAAACTTAGTTCATGACTTCAGCGCTTTCTTTTCTTCCGAGCAAAGGTCCATGAAACAGTTTCTTCTTTATTTCTTCATTCTTTTTTATGGACTTTTAGCCATTTCTCTCTCCAGATACTTGGCTACTTTGTTCGTTGTGTTCAAACAAAACTTCTCTGACCCATCTAGATCCAAATAAGAGATAGAAAACGACAGAAGCAGGTAGATACGCTTTTCCATAAAAAACAAAGGTTAAAATAAAACCCAACTTTTAAAAGAATCCTCGTGTCACTGTTTCATTCGAGGAGAAAATGTTTATCTGTGTTTTCTATTCTTTTGCTTTGGAGAGTTAAAATTCCTTTTTATCTCTGTGCGCATACAAGAATGCAGGTCGCCATCGAATAATTCTGAAAACTACGACTACGTATCAGATAGATAAAAATGTGTACTGAGATCACAGAATTTTTGTTCCATTTCTTAATCTGTTCTATGAAATAGCTATTTAAGATTCATATTAAAATGAATCATGTTTGGATGCAAATTACTACCATTTCCTTTTCATTTTTGTGGACAAGCGTTTGCAAATAAGCCGGTAGGTTCTACTTAAGGTATACCTTAAGGTAACCTAGTCGGATACCTTAAGCAAAACGTATTCTTGCTGCAATTAAAATATGCTTATTTTTTAAAGTAGGACTAAGTTCTTGCCATTGGGATCTGAGGAAGGAATTTGATTCACACGCCAAAATACCACAAAAGACGTCTTATGGGAGATACTCTATATCTCAGTAACTACATGTGTAAAAAACATAACTAATATTTTATTTTAAAGATAAAGGGTAGCAACAGAAGTTCCAAAAAGCAATTTGAAAATCGGAAAAGAGTCGCTCGAGTAAAGTAGTCCTACTCCTTTAACATTAGCTGCTGTTTGAAAAAGACAGACTCCCGTCATTTCTTTTTGTTTAATACCTCCTTCCATAATTCTCTTTTCTAACGTATTTGACTGAATATTCTATTAATAAATGAACTTTTGAAATATTTGTGTAAAGAAGAATACTTTTGTTCGAACAGAAATATCTTCAAATGCATCACAGTTATGATAGTGAAGTAAGTTAATGGTAAATATATTACCATTAAATATTATGAGTCGCTTATCTTATAATGCAACATTTAGTATTTTAAATAGAAGATATCAAAAGTCTCGAGTAGCACATGCATTTATGGAAAACGTATACATGGCAAATATAATACAACTGCTTAATGAGCCTAAAAGTTTCATTTCAGTCAGAAATTTGCATGAAAATCCCAGAAACTGTAACATTATAAAAGAAGAGGCTAAATTTTTGTCACCAAAACTTACGCTCTAATGTTATACATGTAGCTACAGTCAGTCAACCATTTTTACGAGATTGCATGAAAAGCATTGCAGGTGGTTGCAAAAAAGAATTTAATTCACTACAGTGAATTTTCAATAAATAACCCGGGGGGGGGGATAAATTTTTGTAGACATTTGTTGTAAATTTTTGTAAACATGTAATATTTGATTTACTAAATTTATTTTTAATTTTGTATACTATAATATGTATAACAATTGTTACTAAAAATCAATTTCTAATTCAGTCGAGAAGAAATATTGGAAATTGCATACCTTCATTTCAGGTTTAACCATTTGGAATTTGATATATATAGTTTGTAATTCTCAATAAACGTTTAACGTTTAATAAGATAATGTTCATTATCTTATTTATTCTTCTCGAAACCAAGCAACCAAAAAAGTGCAAGATGCTTTATGGAGTTTAAACATAAACGATTCATCAATTATTATTAAACATAAATAATTGGCAGAGAGTGAAAAAGATAACATTTTCTTGCTCAGGGAATAAAAAAGTAATACTTTCCATTTTCTTACCTTTTCTTAAAACAAATAAAGGAAACGTCTTTTCCACGGTATTACTCTCTTATTACTGTAATATAACAGAAGAACATGAGCAATAAAACTCAAATATAGAAGAAACTCGTGTTCTTTATTGCCGAATTTAGTCAAGTATTAAGATATAATCATTGGAAATTGCTTACACATGTTTATGACCAACAGTCTATGCAACAAAAAGCAAAAATAAAAATGTCTTTTATAATTTATCAAGTATTTGACAGTAGCAATTGGAGAAAGAGCAAAAAATAGATGCTTCTGTTATATACGAAAATAAATGTACATTACAGCGACAAAAGATCCAGACAGTTGTAATCTACAAGATAAGAAAGCAAAGAAGAAATTCTTTTGAATTTTATATCTTGCCATCAACAGAACGTGAGTACTACTTTGAAATATTAGAAGAAGGTTTTTGGCAAATATAAAGCAAAAGTAGCTCTTCTTGAAAGCAAATGTATCAGCCGGAATTTAAAATGGAAGGGATGATCAACGAATGAATATAATATTAGTTTCAAAGAATGGCACTCAAGGCTTTATTTAAAACTTCCTGCACGTATATATTATTTTTCTGGTAAGATAAAAAAAATCAGAAATGAGCCCTCGTATATTATCAAGCAGTTTTTCACAGTGGAACAAATGTTGGTACAATCCAATGCATTTGCAGATTATCAGTCAAAATTTTACAAATTGAATTTTTACGCATGCCTATATCTTCAGCATTTTCATCGACATTTAAACGATTTATATATATACATATGTAATAATTTATTATTTTAACTTTCTTTAATTATTTTAAAGATTCTTTATTTTCAATTACTTCTACTTCCATCGTAAGAAGCGCACTTCTACTTTCACTTCGAGTCACGGGTCTTTCCGGGGAATCCCCATTTTCTGGGTACTTAAGCTTCCTGTGCATTTTTAACTGCCCTTTTTTCCCTGATTTTAAATGTTGTCGCAAATATGATCATGGATTGGATTCTTAAATATGATCTAAGATGCTAAATTAAACTTATCACCGGATAATGTTCCTGAAATAAAGACGCATTTCACTTAATCAGCTGTGGGTTTATTTTAAAATTGCCTCTACACGCCATTAAAAATCTATGTCATTATATACATACAACACGCATTTCTTCAACTTGAAGATCTTTCCATGACTTTATGTTGAGGAAATGTGTGCATCCATCAGAGCTACGCATCCAGGATAATGTAAGAAGCAGCCTACTTTTTGAATCGTCTTTGGTGATTGTTCTGCCCTAATATAGCACTAGAGCCGTCTAAAAGGAATCTATACCCTTGCTTTAATGTTTCACTTAAGCAGTTTACCAATTTTATGCAAACTTTCTCGCAAATTCAATTATCCTCCACTTTCGAAACATTAAAAATCGCACAGTATAGTGGCTCACTCTAAAATTCATGAAACAGAGAAACAAATGTCATGGCGTTCTTGAAAAAAGCAGGTATACGCTCAAGGTTAATACGTCAAAACAATGGCGCTGGTAGAATGACGCGTTAACCCCTTAACGGTCATTTTTTTTACAAGAATCGTTCACAATAAAGGCTTAGTTCACACTCTCCCTATATCTATATATTTATTTATATCTCTTGTTCAAATTTTGCAATCGATTTTAAACTAACTTCCCGATGAGCTGGAGACTTGAAACTTTAAACATAGCTCACAACTAGATGACAATGCAATATTAATTCGCTTTCTTGTCTGTCATTTCATATTTTGCATGACGCATGCGCAGTACGTTTTTCATTATATCTGGAAAACTATCAACATTTAACTCTTTAGGAACAGATTTCTATTTCAATCAGGCCTAAAAAATAAATATAGATATTTAAGTTTATTACTTATTAATGCTTTAACATATTTCAAAACAGTGGATGTTTCTTTACATGATAATGCTTTATTCTGGCATTCTTACTTTAAATTGCGTTGTGTAAAACTCTTTAGGAACAGATTTCTGATTCAATCAGGCCTAAAAAATAAATATAGATATTTAAGTTTATTACTTATTAATGCTTTAACATATTTCAAAACAGTGGATGTTTCTTTACATGATAATGCTTTATTCTGGCATTCTTACTTTAAATTGCGTTGTGTAAAACTCTTTAGGAACAGATTTCTGATTCAATTAGGCCTAAAACATTATTATGCAAAGATTTTTCGGACTAAAGTTTGGAGTCTCTTTGTTATAGCATGTGATCTTTACGGCGAAATTGTTAATCAGAGTTAAATTTCAGATCAAATTGAACAACTAGAAAAGGTACTGTTTCAAAATATACACTCTTTTCCTTCCACTCTGTAGCGAATATAAACATAAAACGTGCCATATTGCGAAAGTAAACGAAAAAGTGGAGTTGAGAATACTCCAGATGGATGAATTTGAAATATTTTTTAATAAGTTTGTACGAAATTAGATTACGCATGCAACAAAAATTTATCAGTTTCTTTCCCATATTTTAATCAACCAGCTTCACAACTACAAAATAAATGATATTATTTGAAATACCGAGTGTACGTTTAAAAGTTCGCTTTCGCAATAAAATACATATCGTTACATTTTTTTTTCATAATTGTTTTCTGAGCGGTTTCATACATCAAAATACCCATCAAACATTCAGTATGACTTTATGCGAATCGTCGTGAAATAATGGCACTAGTATTTTGTCATAATTAGTCTAAATGCTTTAGCAAGTTTAGTTTAGTTTAGATATATTAACGTTCCGCTTTGAAGCAAACCGAGGGCTATTTTGGGACGGACTTCGTAATTTTGAACCACGGTCAGGTGCCGAGGGCGACACCTGAGCTGGCACCCCCTCTCTAAATTTCCACGCTACACCAACGGGAGGGCGTTTGGTCACTACGTATGATTTAACGTGCAACAGGCTTCATACACGACAGGTCTTCAGTGGAATAGGGTTTCGAACCTGGAACCCTCCGGCACCAAGGCCGAGACCTTACCACTAGGCCACCGCGGCCTCAAATGCTCGCTTTACCAAAACAGATGAGTTCTCTTGTTTAAATTTTATCAAAATATTCATTCCTAAAAAAATTATTATATAAAATGACTCTCTTGTTAATATATAGTGCATTCTGTTTCAAAATGAATTAATTTGATATGAGAAAAATGCGACAACATTATTTATTATTCACACTTGAAATATTCTGGAATTAGTAAATGTTAAATTCCAAATATTATATAACTAGGAATTATCCATACATGCTAATCAACAGTATTAAAAACATTAACCATAACTAAATCGATTTTATTTGAAAAGGAAAGACAAAATATGCCCAGAGTGCTTACATGAGTTTAAATATATACGCTTAACCAAACAATAATTCTGAAACTATTTGCAGAGAATAATAAAATAATTATTTCTATCAAGAAATAAGAACCTAATAGCTTCCATTGTAATATCCTCCATAAAAATTAAAGTAAGCGTCTTATCTAATGCAATATTGTTCTAATAAATATACTAAGATTCCAATATAATGAAAGAATATTTTCTTTATTTCTGAATTCAGTCGCGTATTTCGATAACGTTGCTGGAAATTGTTTGTCGATATTTATGATCTTCAATCGATATAAGAAACAACAGAAATAAGAAGCAGAATCTTATATTCTGTCAACGATTAGAAAGAAGCTACTGAGGAATAATAAAGACCGGAAAATAAAAGTTTTGGATTATATATAGAAGTAAATGAGCATCTCAACGAAAATATATCCAGACATCTATAATCTACAAGAGAACAAAGGAAAAGTCGTATCGAATTTTATTTCAAGAGTTGTATAATGAGAAACATGAATAAGACTGTGAGATATTAAAAGAATGTCCTTATACAAAAAAAAATTACAGCAATGGCAGCTCTTGTAAATGCTCCAATGCGGATTCAAAATAAAAAGAATAATCAACAAATGAATATTATCTGAGTTTCAAAGCAGGCCATTCATTACTTAATTTTAAGACTTCATGAAAGCATGTATTATGTTTCTGGTGAGAAAAGAATTTTAATGGAATATCAGATTTTTATCCAGAAGTATTTCTTTGCAAATCAGATAGCATTTTTCACTTTATTGCGTTTGTTTATTTTTCAAGGACTCTGTATTCAATCTAATTCAATTCATACTCTGAAGGATACATTTAAATGGAAATATAATGGTATTCATGCAATCAAATGTCAAATGAAGCCCTTTCTTTGCGTTGAAAGAGATTTTTCTGGGATAGCGTGTTTCAAACATGGCTATTCAAATTATTTAAAAAGCATTATTTGAAAAGAGAAACTGAGTTTTAACACCTTTGTCCCTTTTATGATGTATTATATATACGGCTCAACCATATTTTAAGTAAAGTAAAATAATAATAAACAAAATTTTCTAGCATCGGTCCATAATTTTATATACTATAGCATAGTTTTGTTGCTGTGTGAATATTCTATATTTATTTTAAATCTAATCGATCAGCTTAAACTAGTTCAATTCTTCGTAGTTAGTAAATTCATCCTTTTCTATTTACCTGATTCAATTTTTCGTAGTTATCAAATTCATACTTTTTCATTCACCTGATTCAATTCTTCATAGTTAGCAAATTCATCGTTTTTTATGCACCTGATTCAATTCTTCGTAGTTAGTTAATTAATCCTTTTTCATTCACCTGATTCAATTCTTTGTAGTTAGTAAATTCATCCTTTTTTATTCACCTGATTCAATTCTTCGTTGTTAGCAAATTCATCCTTTTTTATGCACCTGATTCAATTCTTTGTAGTTAGCAAATTCAAACTTTTTTTATGCACCTAACTAATTTTATATCCACCGTAATTCACAAATTGAGTACCTGATTTTAAAATACATTTTGCGTGTAATTCTCATGTTCATACACGTCCCTTAAAATAATATACGTGGGGTCCAAAAAGGTCTTTTACAAAACTTTAAGTGTTTGTCTTCGATATCATGACGAACAAGTTTAACCTTCTGATTCCTAAGGCCATTGAAATAAAGGGACCTCAAAATACGGGAGCGTCCGAGATCCTCTATCAAAGATAAGGAAAATGCACTTTCCCCCACAAAAACCACATTGGCAGCTGGCATTGTCCTAATTGTAAGAAAACTCCCCTTTTCCCCAAACACATATGGGCGAGCCACTCTAACGAAAAAAAAGCACGCTCTGCTGGTGTAAAATCAATCACACTTAGGGAAAGGGGGTGGAAATTTCAGAGTGACATTCGGACGTTTTGGACGGCTATCGTCTTTTCATTGAAGGGTCGTACGGGACCGTCCCGTATCTATAGAGTTAATATAAAATGTTGCGTCCAAAAATAAAACCGTGAGGGGCTGCAACAACGAGAGTGGCACACAAAAAAGGAAGTTCAAATGATGTTAACATTCCTTTATTAACAAAATCAATTATGAAAAATTCATGACTACATCATAGAAGATATACTCAAAATTCCTTGTATGCGACGATGCATACAAGGAATTTTCACAACGTCGACGTATGGATTCTCGATGCATGGACCCTCTCAAATTGGGCAGGTGTGTCACGGATACGTGACACCAACCGTTGTGACCAACATTGCCAAGATTTCGGCTGTCGATGAGCTCATTCGCCCAAGCATCTTTCAGAGAATCAGAAGACGGCTAGATGGGATCCGTCAGCAATCCAGGAGTTTCTACACTGAAGCCATCCACTTCCTTCATACGCGCTGGTATCAGTGTATCAATGTCAATGGCGATTATTTATAGTTGTACTGTTCCACATGCACTGTAATTAGAATATTGTTGTTAAAATTTCTTTATATATAACCGTAGTCTCCTTTTCATTTGGGTACACCTGATGTAAATTATTTTTGTAATCAATTTTTTAATGCATAGAACAGAAATTCCTATTTCTAACAGTCTGAGATGCTGTGGAAACAAAAGTATTATGTAAATTGCTTTGAAAATTAAAATTATCGTTATTTTACGACAGTCTGAATGATGCTATTTTACGACAGCGCAAAATTATGAAATTATATTTATTGCTCCTATGTCGCTTTGCACCCATTATCTTTAAATGTGAATTCTAAATCAGAGTTAGTTCTGTAATTAACTCTGTACTGAGTTCTTTTAGCACATTACGGAAGCATTATCTATCTCTTTATATCATCATTCTAAAATAGAATAGATACAAAAATTCAAGCACCCTCTCTCCATCGAAAGTGATTACTAATTTCTAGGGTGAAAATTTTTATCAAAAACATGCACAAGTCTTTAAGTCATAAAATAGATTACAACAGGAAATTTAATAAGAATAGTTTTTAGAAATGTTCTTTAATTAGAGTACTGAAAATTATATTTTTTATTTCAAATATTTTTTAAATTTTAGTTATTAATTTATAATCAATTATTAGATATATTATAGAATCTTGAAAGTCTTCGAAGTTAATGTAGTGATCCATATTCTTTCCAGCCCTTGTTTCTATTAAATTAAATTTTCGTTTTGTTCTAAATTCGTTGAACAAAACGCAAAAATATATTTAACAATACTTTTATTTTATTATTTCATCAATTTTTAAACAAAAGCAAATTCCCCCAAAACTGCTATTTAATGAATAAACAGAGCTTGAAATATAAAGATAAATGAGGTAAATAAATCCAAGCAAAAACTAAATAAACAAAATAAAAAAGTAAACGTTAAGAAATGCACTCTTCATATTTATTTATTTAAATTTTTATTTATTTAAAATGATAAGAAATGCTAGCTTGAGTCCTCGATATTTGAATACAAGCGTTAAATTCTTCTATTATAATTAAAACTCGGCTTAAATTCCTTCTTTATGTTCCCTTCTAGAATAATTCTTTCACAAAAAAGAAGAAAAATTGTTCTGTACTTAATAAAACACCCACTCCTATATTTTTCCAATTACATTCTGTCACATGACTTTTGAAATTCCAACTCTCTGTAAGATTTGATTAATAAAAATAACGACTTCTCATTTACACTCGAGTTAAGTTGAGCTGTATTTTACGGTTCGGAAATCTTCCTGTTTATCGTATGATCTCGAAAGAATTCTGAAAACTATCGCAGTTCCCTCTTTCCTTCTATCGGAATGGGTATCGATAGCGATCTTCTGTTGCCAAGGCAACACCTGTCTGACGTCACGGGAGCGTAACAAGTAAATATCATTAAAAATGCAAAAAGTTGGTATACACTTTAAAAGCGAAAAATTCGACCAAGAGTGCAACTGAAAGCAAGGAAAGGAAAAAAATTCTTTCAGGCGATGCATATTGCAACCTTGAAAAGTCTCGAGAATTCTGATGAAACTTTAGAATTTGGAACAGTGTTTGGAGAAGAAATCGATATGGCTTTTATGTATGTGAATGTATCGATTAAAAGAAACATTAGGTTCGGAATCCTTTCATTTCGCAATAAACAATAAGAACGAATCCATTAGTTCCAAATGCATGTAAAATTTTAGTAAACGCTTTATTTAGAAAGATTTTATAGCAATGACTTGCTTTGATGGAGCCATTTTCATCTTTTGGTCATTATATCCTTTTAAAACTTTTCCATTTCAACTCGATAAGTGACGATCCGTGAAAGTTTAAATTACTTGCAGAAAGATATATTTCATGAACTTTTATGGTTTAATTGCAAAAATTATAATATAAAATGGTTAGTTTGAAATTTAAAGATACAATTATACTGAATAAACTCTCAAAATCATTGCATTGTAACAAAAAAAAATAATATTTTTCCAACATTTGATAAAGGCATTTAGTCTTGTTTGCAAGCTAAATAAAAATTTTAAAGAAAAGATATAGTTTTAAAATGAAAAAAAGAATGTTAAAACTTCTCAATTCAAATTTCCTTATCTTAAAAGTTGATGTTATTGTTCCATTCTGATGCCAACAAATTTATTAAAAGTTACATATACAGTACATTTAACTTTTTAGGATCAGGGTGATTATAATTAAAGTTCAACTTTCAAAGCGCTGTGAGAAAAGAACCACTGGTCAGAATGACCTGATATTTGACCTGAGTATACTCAAGGAAGGATGAAACTGTATGTCAGAAGAAAGAAAAAAAAATAGTTCAAAATTTAAGCAATAGATGGCGCTTTATATATCAAAATATTCATAATAAAAAACGATGGAATATTAATTCGACAAATGAAGCTCATTTCAATAGCCATGGATATGTCAACACTGAGAATTGTAGAATAAGGGCAATGGAAAATTTGTTCAGACATCACGCTGTACCTATTCATTTTGAAAAAGCGACTGTGTAGTGCGGGTTTACGACATCGTTTATCGTAGGGTCATTCTTTTTCGAAGATATAGGTCCTGCGGGTCCTATTACCTGTACCATCAATGGTGTGTGCTATGAATATCTTTTCCGCAAACATGTCATTCCAGCACTTCCACAGCGTGCATGTATGGGTAGCAAATTTTCATGTAAGACGGTGCTCATCCACTCATTGCAAATCCTGTTAAACGCCTTCTCAACATACATTTCGGAAATTATAGAAAATATCGGCCGTCATTTTTCAACAAACTGCCCGCCAAGATCACCTGATCTTAATCCTTGTGATTTCTAGCTGTTTGGTTTTCTGAAACATGTTGCGTTCAGTGGTCCGATTCCAAACTTAGCTTAACTGAACAAACGCATTGCGCAACACATTAACAACATCAGCACAGATACACTCCGATCTGTTGTAGAACATGCTATTTCTCGGTTTGGACTTGTGGCTGAAAACGGTGGGCAGTATATTGAACATTTCTTGAACATGTCGTGGTGGATTGCCTTTCAATTAAAGTGCTACAACTACCGAAAGACTTCGAAGCCACGATTTCATTCATTGATTTATTTTCAGTAAAAAACCGTTACAGGCATGCACATTGAACAGTACAGTTGGTTTATACTTCAACCCATACAATGGTCGCCGCATTGGGTTGTCAATGTCACTGGTACCCTAACTCTTGCACATTTTATGACATGTAAAGAGCCACCTATGGCTAAAATTTTGAACTATTTTTTTCCACCATACTTTTACCCCTCTTCTTTGAGTATACTCAGGCCAAATATCAGGTTATTCTGACCAGTGGTTCTATTTTTACAGCTTTCTGAAAGTTGAACTTTAATTATAATGACTCCATATATCGATTAAGATAATACATCCATTTTCTGGAAACAAATGCTAAAAAATAATAGCAATCGACTCTGATTGAGATTAGGCTAACTCAGAGGTTAGTTAAAAGCTTTTCTGTAGAATGGCTTAGAAATGAAAACAGTCAAATAAAAAAATTTAATACTTTTTCAGTAAACGACTTAATTATAAAATAGACTAAGCTTCTCAATTATAAAATGTCACTTTAAAAAAATAGTTAATCATTTAATAAATGCTTTATAATCCAAATTACTGTAATTCAATATTTTATTTTTTAGCCTTTCGTATCTGTTACATTAAATCATTTCTGTTTCAATATAAAATGGCCATGAACGTTAAATGAAGTTTATTTTCATATTAATCATACCTGTTTATAATCCGAAATTTGTCTTACTGGTGTCTTTTAGGTTATGGCAATCTTGAACTAAAAGCGTTTATTCTTTTCATATTTCTATATGATAATAAATAAGCAGCACAAAATATATTTTAATATCAATTACTAAACATTCTAAAACTTATTGAAAGGAGAGAGATAAATGATAAAATATTAGAACTAGAAGGGAAGAGAGATTAAAATAGATCTGAAAGGTTCAGTCACAGCTTCTAAGATGCTGAGAACTGTTTGAATACAGTGGTTATTTTTTAATTACAATTTAGAATTCCAGAAGTTGCTCAGAAGAAAATCTGGAAGAAAGATATGAAGCAAACTCATTTTCTGTGCGGAGGTAAATTCTCTCTCTAAAATTAATAATCTCCTTCTCTACAGCTTCTCAATCTTCTAAATGTCTCAGCAATATATCTCCTGAAGTTCATACTACATGAATGCTGAGTTACAAGTTTCTTCTGCATTCCATACATTTAACGCGATATCTGATATTCTTTTCACCAATTGTCTATGTTTTACCACAATTTGATTGTCGAGGCATCTCCAAATGTGGTTTTTACGCCATCAATATTTTGGAAGATCAACGACAACTGATGTCTTTTTCATGTCACAACATGGGATTTATTTTTATGAAGCCACTTTAAACTACAAGATGTAACACATTCAGATGGAAGCCGTCATTTTATCCTCAACCTTTAACCCTCTGAGTGATTTGCTATTTTGATGGACTAGCTTAAAGTTTTAAAAATTTGCTTTTAATTTCAATAATTGGATCTTTTTTGCATTTAATCGAGTCTCTTATATTTTAGGAATATTTTATACGCGGTAGTTTAATAAATTATACATATAAACATGAATTATCTGCTTTTGAACTCAGTAGGAGAAACGGAAAAATACGTGCAGAATGCTTAGGGGTCTAATATTCTGCCAACGATTGAATATGAAATTGTCTATCATCGTCAAATATCCGAAGTAACCGTCATCTTATTGACAGACATCCACTGAATTTAAGGACTGAAACTGATTTTTGAAAAAAGCTGATATTTTCGTTCCTGACTTTTATGCAGCTATGAGTGCTTTTCAGGATTTAAATATCTTCAAAAGATACTGAAAGATATTTGTAAGTTTAATTCTTTTGAAATTATTTAAGTAAATTTGTTAAATAGAATTCAGAAAAAAATAGTTCAATTTTTTATTGGCTCACAAAATTGCTGTTAATGTAAAGCTATTAAAAATAAAGTTAAAACTGAGTTTCATTATAAAAAAATCATCTAATAGCAAGTTCAGTTAAATTCACACATTCCATTCATCTAACCGGATATCTGATATTTTTTTCACCGATTATCTATGTTTTACCACAATTTGATTGTCGAGGCATCGCCAAATGTGGTTTTTACGCCATCAATATTTTGGGAGATCAGCGACAACTGATGTCTTTTTCATGTCACAACATGGGATTTATTTTTATGAAGGCTCGTTCAAGTACAAGATGTAACACGTACAGATGGAAGCCGTCATTTTATCCTCAACCTCTAATATTCTGCCAACGACTGTGTATGAAATTGTCTATCATCGTCAAATATCCGAAGTAAACATCATCTTATTGACAGATATCCACTGAATTTTATGACTGAAACAGATTTTTTTTTAAAAAGCTGATGTTTGGTACCTGACTTTTATGCAGCTATGAGTGCTTTTCAGGATTTAAACATCTTCAAAAAATGCTGAAGGATATTTGTAAGTTTAATTCTTTTAAAATTATTTAAGTAAATTTGTTAAATAAAATTCAGAAAAAAATAGTTAATTTTTTTTATTGGCTTACAAAATTTCTGCTAATATAAAACGATTAAAAAATAAAGTTAAAACCGAGGTTTATTATAAAAAAAATCATCCCTAATGTGAGTTCAGTTAAATTCACACATTATTATCTACAAAAGAGTTGCACTGAAAAAATTATTGATAAATGAGAGTTTTATTATTATTAAAATGAATGAAATGAGAGAATTATTATTAAACGAAAATTATTATTAATAAGAGTATTAGTTATAACGTTACCAAATTCGAAATTTGTTTTTTTAAATTCCCAGGTGGTCACGTTAAAAAAGTATAATAGCAAAGTTACGTACTTTTATTTAGAGCAAACAATAGATATAGTATTTTATATAGTATTTTATATATAGTATAGGTATAGTATTTAAACATAGTATTTTCAAATACAGAAACTACAATGCTTTTTTTAGTTGATTACAGGGAAAGGAAACAAAATTTCATTCATTTCGTCAACTCCATCTAATTTCGTAACAGTTTACAAATAAAAGAAAGAAAATAAAAAAAGAACTAAAAAAGAATGTAACTGATGAAAGGATCTTTTCAGCTGAAAATA
>BGPR01036137.1:0-15667 GCA_013235015.1 Araneus ventricosus
TATTTCATGGAGAAAACCACCTTTCTTTTCGCTTTTGCTTCTAAAACCATTTTGTTTTACCGTATACGTTACTTCTTCGCTTTCTTCAGTTGCCAGTTTTGCTTGCAAAAATGATTTTATAATTAAACTGATGAATCTCCTTGTGTGCGGTAAATTCTATCGAATTAAAAGTATTGTAAAATAGTTTTATATTCTCTTGCAGAGAATGGCAACAACTTTGTATTTATGTGGGATTATTTATTTGGAACTTGGCGTATTGTTTCTGGATTAAATTAGAAAATACTTTGCAAAGTATGTACAGACAGGACCAAATTTACACACAAATTTTTACTCGTCTACACCCTAGGCCAGAACATATTCTGCGCTCCTCTCTAAAAAAAGTTAATATATAATTTTCAATTTAATAAACAATAGTTTATTTTATAAACGTGTAAGCACTTAATGCAATCTTTATAATCTTTGAACCACATTATACTGTTAATTCAAAATTGCACTACTTATGAAATAAAATAACATTGAATTCCTTGAAATCATCTGAAATACTTTCTTGAACTTCTCAGTTCGCACTTTTGTCTGTGAATATGCTTGAAGAGTCATTGAAGTGGACAGAATTTATTAAATCTATTTCAATGCAGAAAAGTACAAGGGCGGGAGACAATAAGGTACATAGAAGAAAGAAAATGCATCGCTCAATATATTTAACGTAACGAATATAAATTTCAGAAACATCATTTTATATGGCTTTTTCTAAATAATACAGAAAAATTTGCAAATATTTGGTTGTTATTTCTTCTATATATGCGCCCCTGGTGGCTGCGCCCTAGGCCATGGCCTCGGTTCGCTCTATGGGAAATCTAGCCCTTTGTACAGAAATAATAAAACAAAATAAGAAAAGTTATAACTGTGATAGAGGTAAAAATGCATTAATATTAACGAAAAACGAATGAAAAAGAACCAGGACGGAGAAGAGTCCGATGGATGATTTCATTAGAAGCCTCCATGCATGCAGATTCAAAATTAGAATAGGGTTTCTTTCCAGACCTTAATTAGATTTAATTTAGACCTTAAAGTCGTTTTCCAAGACAGAAAACCTATTCTAATTTTGAATATGGATGGATGGAGGCATCTGATGATTGTTCTTCCTCCTCGTTATTTTTCATTCCTTTTTTGTTAATATTAATGTATTTCTACCTCTATCACAATTAACACTTTTCCTATTTTTTTTAAATTAATTTTTGCCTTTTTTCCTGGATGATGCTACACTTGCGAGCAGCAGATAAATTGCTTCTATTATTGTTATTTTGTCTTTATTAGATATTTTTTCTACCCTTTGTACAAAATATTTTTGAAGGTTAAGATATTGGATAAATTTCAAGATAGCAAGACATATCTTGAGTCAAATGAGTACTGACTTTTAAGAACAGGCATTTTTATTTTTCTCTGTGACTTTAAATTTTTTCGCTTTGTAAAGGAAATCATAATGTAAATAAGTTATAAAGAGACTACTCGCACTTTTTTGAATGATTTTGACACAATATAAATCATGTTTATACTCAAAATTCTTCGCTTTAAATGCTCTATTTGCTTCTCCTCTTCTTAGCAATCATTTCACATTTTAATTCTCATGATAATAAATAAATGCCAGAACAGGTAAGCAAGAAGAACAGCGAAAGGATTCTTACTCAGGAACAATTCATTTCTTTTCCACAGATAAGATCTTCGTAGATTTTCAGTAGATACGAGATTCACAAGAAAATACTCACCTGCAAAAAAAAGTTTTAAGATTAAAGATGAGAATAATTACAGTTATCTATTTTAATACTTTGAAAGCAAGACAATGTTATTTCATTCACACATTTCGTTAACACGTTAATACCCAACTTAATTTAAAGCAAATATTTCAATAAATTTCTTTTAAATTAACTTAAAATATTATTATCAAGATAACTGCAAAGTAAAATTCTGAATTTTAATTTTGGAAAAATTATTGAAAAATTGATATAAAACCCTTTAAAATATTTTTATAGATCAATATTAAAAGATTTTAAAATTATAGTAAAGTATCAAAAAGTGGATATTACTTT
This sequence comes from Araneus ventricosus, assembly GCA_013235015.1. NCBI lineage: Eukaryota > Metazoa > Arthropoda > Arachnida > Araneae > Araneidae > Araneus > Araneus ventricosus. Next base: position 2,085 of record BGPR01036137.1, read on the forward strand.
CGAATTCTCTGCATTATCTCAAAAATAAATCAAAGAAAGAAACCAAAATGACGATACTTTGACTTTAAAACCCGGCTAATGGGGTACACGGCAGATGAAAATTATTTAAGAGTTTTGGAACATGTATTGACTGGTTATATAAAACAACCAGCGGGAGTAGTCTCCCCTAAACTTTCTCGTACACTTTCTAAGTGGAGATTCGTCAAAATCTCGAGTTCGAATTTTTTGATGATTATACATTTTCTCAGAGGTTTTGTATACGTGAGAGTACACTTTCTAAGTGGAGATTCGTCAAAATCTCGAGTTCGAATTTTTTTGACGATTACAATACTTTCTCTTTGTATACTTCGTATACGAGAAAGTGAAACAAACAAACAAACAAACCTGAAATCTAATATCTGTTGCCACGTTTCAAAAAAATATTACTTTGAAGCAGGTGCGATAAAATAGGCAATGCAATGAATACTAAAGCGAAAATTCTGCTTTGGAATTGAATTCCCAAGAAAACAATTTATATTTTATATATAATTTATTTAATTTTTTTTAAATTTATTTTAATATATAATTTTTATTTACAGACCTACATTCATGACGATAAAACTGTGTACCAAATTTTATCCATCTAGCTATTCAAGTTTTTGAGTTATAGTGTTCACATGACCGCGGACATACAGATAGACAGACTTCCCGTTGACGGATTTTGTCCAAAATTTGATAGAAACCTACAAATTATGTTTAAAGACCACATACCAAATTTCATCCCCGTAGCTCTAATAGTTTTCGAGTTATCGTGTTCACAGACAGACAGACAAAATTCCAAAATTGTGTTTTTCGGACTCAGGGAGGTCTAAAACGTGGAGATTCGTGAAAATCTCGAGTTCGAATTTTTTGACGATTACAATACTTTCTCTTTGTATACTTCGTATACGAGAAAGCAAAAAAGAAACAATGCCATGCGTTCGATTTATCCACGAAACTGAAATGTAATTGTCCTCTAGGACGCAGGGCGTTAACGGGTTAAAGTTAAGGAAACGTCACTGATTGTTTAGATGGTATTGGAATTATGCTGCTGGCTTCATATGCTCAAGTTCGAAAGTTCGATTTTAGATCAGAAGTCGGTGAGTTTTAAAGATAGCAACTACACGCATGTCGAACGATCATTTTGCATGTTAGGAATGAACGTTTTGCATTGGTATTTAATATTTTCTGCAAAATTAATTCGAAAGAACAGTTGTAGAATCGTCAGAGATTGGCTCTGTCATTTCGGTTGCCAAGCCATGAAACAAAATTATGGTTACAACAACCGCTGAAAGAAGTTCGTGAAGAAGCATTATGGAAATTAGTACGTAAATTAAAGCAATAAGGCCTCTGATGTCTATGGAATAAATTACTAAAATTAACAAATCAAAATCTAGTAATTTTGTGAACAATAGACATGGAGTCAAAAATAAAAGATCTTTTTCCTTTCGAATGCGAATTATTTATACACGTCTCTGCTTCCCTCAATATTACCAAAATTACAATTAAATAACTGATTTTATAAGTATTGAGAAAATTGCAATTAAATTGTCTAATTTTAACAGTATTGACAAAATTACAATTAAACGTCTGTTTTGATCAATATAAATAAAATTACAATTAAATGCCATTTGCTATTATCGGTGATTTTAAAGGCATTATGGAATTCCGTTTGGCTGGAATCATTGCAAAAAGCCGAACATTACGTGAAAAGAATGGTCACCATCTTGAAACAGAAACAAAAAATAAAAAAAAACTTGACGCATCGTTGAAAACTTTCAACGATTTCCAAGGAACATTAATGACAAATTCTAAGAAAATCGAATAATGCCTTTGGTCGTGATTGTGTAACTAATAAATATACAGAGAAGCATTTAAAATGTGAGCGATCGAGTTAAAAGAGGACTTCACTTCGATAGGTCAACAGAGTTACCCAAAACTAGTCTTTAAACATTCAAAATATCATCTAGAAACAAACATGACCAAACTTTTTTTGCCACTATGGTTTTGACAATTATTCCTTGCATATCTTTATTTTTTCCACTATTTGCAAAAATTCTGGATCTCTCTTAACATCCGTTCGTATTATTAAAATATAAAAACCTGTAATCTATTCAATTACGAAGATGGAATCATATTTATTTCAGCATCCATTGTGAAATTTCAGACCCAGATTCTGTTAATTATATACACCGCTAATAGACGTATGGAGAAAATACACTCTTGATTTTCTTTCTCCATTATAGATGTTTTTCTTGAAGAACATCATTCGGCCACCCTTTAAATTATTCACACATCACTGGACGTAAAAATGATGCGAAATAATAATATTAATAAACGCCACGATATGAAAAATGTCTTTGTAAACAGGTTTAACAAACATCGGGTAACACCATTAGAGAAAACATTTCACGAAACCCTTCATTACAATAATTTTCAAAGATAAATATCAAGCTACTTATGAGGTTGGTGTAAATATTGAAATATGGGTTTCAGAGAAAAATGAGCAAGAAAATTGTTTTCGGGAAAAATTGATGCATATTTAGATATAAACGCTCTATAATGACAAATATAATAATATAATTAGAATGAGCGGCGAATTAAATACCAGCTGTCTGATACAGGAAAGAAAATCGGATGAGCCAAAATTATTTGCAATAGATAGGTTTGGTTTAAAAGATTTTTTGATTAAAGCAGGATATTTCGAAGCCAGACGACGACTATGGAATCTGGACGCACCTAGACAGGGTGGTTATAAATTGTTGGACACATTTCAAAAATTAATTAGTGTAACCAGCCGTTACGGCTCTATAAATATGCTGGAGCGGGAGATTTCCAAGGGAAATGTCAAGATGGTTGCCCTGCAGCAGACGGCACGTCTCTGGTTCCACGAAAGCAAATCAATTGTAACAGTTCAAAGTCGTTTTCGCTTAGAGTATCAAAATTTCAAGTAAGAAATCCATTAAGCGTTGGTATAAGCAATTAAGGAGTGAAAGACTCTCTCACTCAACTACTTCGTACGAGTTCGATGGTCGTCCAGCACCTTTCCTGTTACCTTAAATTGCTCATACCAACGCTTGATGGAGTTTTTACTTGGAGATAGACAATTTCGATACTCTAAGCGAAAATGTCTTTGAATTGTTGCAATTGATTTGCTTTCGTAGAACCAAAGACGCGCCGTCTGCAGCACGATAGCCATTTTAACAGTTGTGTTGGGAATCTTCCGCTGCAACAGATTTAGAGCGCCATAACGGCACGTTACCTATCAGAAAAACAAATTGTTTAAACTACTTTTTTATTTTAAAAAAGAATGAAATTGCTAAATTATAGGGTTTTTAAAAATTAATTTTTGTAACGGATCCAATAATTTATGACCACTCTGTATATTTAAAATAACTGGCAAAACCAAAGGATCAATTCCCCAATCAAAACTAATGGATCGATTCCGACAATTTTTGTTTCATACGAAAGCTTATGATCCCTAGATGTATCATCAATGGTATCCTGTCCCCCACCATTTCCTATATTATAGAGAAATAAAAAAACACTACTTCATTGTACATTTTCTATGGTAAAGACATTGACAGAGTCCCCCAGTCGCAACCACACAACCGATTTCAAAAATTTTTATTTTATATGATATATCATGACCCCTAGATATATCGTGAATGGTCCCCTGCTCCCTCCACCTTCGAGAGAAGTCGAAAAAAAACCACTTCTTCACTGTACATTCTCTGTGGGTCTACTCCTGATTCCACTCCTACTTTCAAGCCACCAACGACAGGACAATTAATACTAACCCTACCTCGCGCATGTACTCTTCTCATCTTCGACGGAATCCTGTCTCGAACCTACGTGCTTCCTTTTAAGCCTGCAATTCATCTGTACTGCATTCCATTCCATTTGTCCCGGGACATTTTTTCCACCCATTCAAGTCGAAAAATCAGGCACGTAATTCACTTGAAGCTCCAAAGCGCGCTGCCACGAGCGGCGGACTTCCGATTTTCTAGCCTCGTCGCGAGGTCTCAATCTAGGCAGATTCTTTGATGTGCCGCCTACTTTCGAATCGGCGTCTCAAATTAGAATCGGTGCATGAAGTGTTGGATTTTGAGTTCGTTGGAATTCAATCGGTTCGAATCATTTGTTCTAAATTTCAAAGGTTTTCGACCTTGACAATTGCTTTTTCCTTCCCCTGTTCCAAAAATCCCATTTTAGATTAGATGTGAATGGCTCGCTTTACAAAGCCGAGATTCTTCTAACAGGCTTTTGTCTTCTTTTAGAGAATCAAATCGGAACATCTTAAAAATCTGCTCAGTATAAACAAAATTAAATCTTTGGAAATGAATTTTGACATTTCACTAATTTTATGGAGACATTCATAAATTAGAACTCTCAAGTAAATTTTCAAACATACATAATAACTAATTAATGATATACGTAATAACATACTATCTAATGATTTTGAATGTTCTAAAGGCAGAATGAGAAATTCAAAACTATCATGATTTAAAAATGAAGCATTTAACTTTAAAATTTAAGACATAAAATCATGTGCAAGGAAATCTATGAATATTTTTCGAAGAAACTTTAAAATCATTCAAATAATTGACATAAATTATTGAACTTCTGTTTGAATACTCTCAGTGAAATATCTAGGTGTCTTTAATAATTAAAAAAATTATGCTATCGATGTCGTAATTTGTGTAATGAAAACCGATTCATTAAATATGCATAGCGTGAAATCGTTTCTTTTTCATTTAAAATATTTTCTACGAAAGCATATATCTGCTTACATCATAAATAGAATATGTTAATAGACAGTAGACTGAATATTGTTCGTGTTTTGAGAAACAACTGATCGCTGCTATTCTGAATATTTGATAAACCATCGACATGAATGCGTCTTCTTGAGAAATTTAATTTTGATAATTGAATAAATTTTCCAATTTCTTTGGCTGAAATTCATCTTTCTAAAATAATGAATGACATATTTTTTTGGATTTAAGGCATTTAAAAGGAAGGAAGTTCATAATCAGAATTTACAGAATGCAAAAAAGCAATTTTTTAAAAATTGTTCTTCTGAATTTATTTCCCTTATTATATTAAAGGAATCAGTCATTTTCAAAGGTAAATTTTGTTATATGGCTAAGTATTTTGCATTTAAAAACGTACCATACTTAAAACGAAACTATTTTAATCCTGGAAGCGTCCTGAAATTTTGAAAAAAATATAATGTTTTTATACAGAGTTTTCGATATAAAAAAGATGCAATTTAAATTCATTTTTTCATGTTTCAAAATTTATGTAACAGTCTATTTCTTTTTCTATGCAATGTAAATAAAAATTTTATTTATCAGTCATAAACATTAAACGATTAAATTAATATGTGTTGAAAATGCAAAAAATGGAAGTAAAAATTTAAAAAGAAAGTATTCTTCAGAAAAAAAAGTACTTGAAAAATAAAATCTCACTTAAGAAATGAAAAAATATGAAAGAATTTATTGATTCATTACAACTTTACTCTCTGCAACAAAAGATCTTAAATGTTTTTTTGAACATCATTGTCGAGTTGTTGATAAAATCGCTTTACTTCATCCCTCACTGTAAACATTTGGTAAAATCGTTTGCTAAAAGAATGTAGAAAAAATTAAATATTAAGTATGACATTTCTTATTAAAACAGCAATCAGAAAATACCGCCATTCTTTTTTTATTATATTTTATATGATGTTTTTTTTAATATGTGTAAATGTTTTCTTTTCATAGGTTTCTTAAATAAAATTAATAAATAAAACAAAACCTAAGTTAAACTTTTTCACACGACCAGATTATTTAGAAAGGAATTTATGAAAACCATTTAAACTCATATCTCTATTTTTTTCTACATAAATTAACGATTCAAAAGTGAACATTTCATGATACGAATATTTTAATTTTATGTTGAAAATAATTACAGTATCTTTATTTTCAGATTATTTCCTTTCATGTACATGTAGTTAAGTAATTTGTATCTTATAAACTGCTAAAAAAAACAGTGAATAAACCACTACAAAAAATTAGTTTCCAAGTCTCTGACTTCCCAAGTAAGCTACATAAAAATAAAAATAAAAACTGAAAGTTTTTGAATACTAATCTGTATTCATTTATGCCGCTGAAAAATAATTATAAAACAAATTATAATAATTTTGATAATAGTATTACACAATGTAATTACTCTGGATATTAACAATGAGTAGTAAACAGTAGGAAAATAATAATTCTGTTTTTTCAAAAAATATTTTATTAAGCAATAGTGTTCTCTAAGCCTTATTCGCTTTCTTGTGTGAAGAAAAAAATATCCCATTAAATAGGCTTTATACACAAAAATCAAGAATGAAAAGACATTTTGGTAACATATATGACTCAAAAGGCCACAAATACATGCTGGCAGAGTTTCTGATTCTGATCTAGAAGTCGTTCGAGGCCCAATTTTTCCAAATCACATGATGCGCACTTGGGCTTGGTTCACGTTAAAACAATCGCGGGCAAACGTCCACTCTTTGCTGTAACATTAAAGTTTGGAATGGAAACTGCTGACTCAGGAGTCATCTCGGCCTTTGGCTAAAACTGAAAATAAGGGCCATCGGTTCCAAAATAGCTCTAGCGTACCTTCGGAACGGAAACATTAATTTGAGTAATCCTAACCATATGCTCATTCTTTATTCCAATAATAGTTTTTTCGGTTAAAGCACTGAATAACCTATAGTAATTACTATCCTTTAAATGCTCAGTCTTTTAGTTTAAGTCATGGCTACCATATTTTTAAGGAGATTATAAGCTTATTAAATTCGGGGACATATTTTATTAACGTTCTCTGAAAAACTATATTTCTTATTCATTTATATCATTCGGCATCTGATACCTTAATTATAAGAAGCTCTCTTTTCAGACCATGGAAGCTCTCGGTCCAGACCATCGCTTTGAGATCGTGGTCGTGGATTCGAGATCAGATTCTACCAAAGATCCACCGTATGCATGAACTTTTGCAAGTTTAATCTGTCGGAGTCAAAGGTCCACCTGTTGATGTTTGGTGAAGGGAAGGTTCTGGCTTAAGTATTGTTCCTAACATTTGACCATAATTCATAATAATTAGGTGCGTCACTGACGAACCCTAGCATGGTTTCAAAAAGGAAAGTTAATCTAACTAAAACCAAAAGCAAACATTTTATGTTTTAATCAATACAATAACCAGCTGATATACACATATAAATATGGATATTTTGCCAAATTGTTTTTCGTTATCGTTACCAAAGTTTGACCGTACTTTCCACGATAACTTTCGAAATTTATTATAAAAAAAACAGCAGACACGAGAAAAAATGTAAGCACATCAAACATTTATAATGTTTTTAAAATTTAAAACTATTGTATATTGTGATACATTTTAAAAGCTATGAAACTTTAATTTTGATTTTTTAATGCCAAATTACGAGTTCATCAGATATTATTTTAGCAAAACTAGTTTTATTCTATATATTATTCAGTCCATGATATATGCATTCCTTTTCCAACAACTTTTAAAACCACGATCAATCCATCTTTGAGGAATCCAGACAAACACCCCTACTATCGTCTGCTGAGTAAAATTAATGTCGTCTGGCACCTAGCAGATCCATGAACTCTTCTCATCATTTTAGCATTTAAAAGAAACCCATCTAAATAAAAGAACTCTTGAACAACTATTCTCAGGCAAAGGAAGATCCATCTTCTAGTAATCCTCGTTTGACTTTTCATCCACAACTGCAGTTTTTATAAATAAAAATACCTTTCATTTATTTCCTGGCTTAGGAAATTTTTTTGTTTCTATTCTGTTGTAGAGTGTTGCATTGAATGTTCGATGGATAAGTCGTTTCACTGGTGAGGTTGATCCCCTCTGATTAAGGTCCGGGTTTTTCAAGCGAAAATAATAAATTAGAATTTATACTGGAAGACAAAAAGTAAAATAGTTGCTTCAAAAGTTTGATTAATATTTATAATTTCAGTGAAAGCGATATAATAACGCCGTTCAAATGAACACATGTATGGCGTTATAATGACAGCACCATGCGTCTGTTCGTGTGAAGAAATCAGTAGTTTGAAGTGTAGAATATATCACAGGAATGTCACTAGGAAGAAATGATATTATAATTATGTCGTGAATTTACGAAGCTGCTGAGAGTTCATGATTGTCTGTTCATTTTTTATGTTCTGAAGATGTTCGTTTGTTTGAAGTTTCTCAGTATTTCACAGATAATGAACATTTACAAACACGCAAGAGAAGAAAATTCATCACGTTGTAAGTAAAACATAGATTATAAATACCTTTTTTTATCAACATGTAATAAATGAAGTTAAAAGGAAGTAAAAACGGAAATTAAAGTAGATGCAGTACTAGTTTTCAACTCCTCACTACCACTTTTTTCTCTTTTTTAAAAAAACGTTATGAATGAAAATTACAATAATAAACTTCTAAAGACCACTTTTGTTCCGACTTTGGACGAGCTGTCATAAAAAGAACGAAAGAAAATTTAACACTTGTATTTACAAAGACATAACAGTCCCCGGATTTTACGCCAAAAAAATAATGATAGACGAATTCATGATGATCATCATTTAAAAAAATTATTAAATATATCTTGGATTTTTCTCTATCTTTCCTATTTGGCTATCATGATAACATGCTGTTTTTCTCATCAAACTATTTACTGCATGATTAACTTTTTTATATTTCTGACACTGATTTCCAAAAATTGTTACTACATTTCAAATAAAAAATTACACATGAAGATGCATAATCGCATGATAAAATAATAAATTTTTATAAGTGAAATAAAATAAAGGTAAAAAAAAAAACTCTTAAAAACGCCAGAAAAGGAGGAAAAGAAAAATCCGCTTAAACTTCGATCATCAAATCAAGCAAACATTTTCATATACTAATGGATTAGTATAATAATGTAAAATAAAATGACAAAAATGATAAATTTGTAAATTTTTATATGGCAAAAATATAATTATATAAAGATATAAAGCATATGCAGTTAGCTAAAAGTATTCATTAAAAACTTTTATTTACTACTCAAGTTTTAACACACTCATCAAACTTCTTTAAATTAAGTTAGAAAATAGTAAAACTATTTTAATAAACTCTTTCTATAAGTTATGCATCTACTGATTCGCGTAATTATTATTTTCATTCAATAAAAAACTACTTCAATTTCCATTTAGGACTCATAAACTAAAAAGGCCAAACAAAACTTTAAACAGTAGAACGAAACTTATTTTGCAACCTATATCCTACTAATAAAAATAAATTCATAATAACTAATATCAAATCCGTTTTCCCAAATAATACACAACTAAACCAGAATACAAAGATTAGTTCCTTTCTTATCACTCCCATCCCCACCTCTTCCATTTTTTAAATAAAAATAATGCAAAATAAAAGTCGAGCAACTGCTACTGTTCTGTCACCTGGCCTCCTTCAGAAGTTCAAAACAAATCAACATATGATGAGTAGCATAAAAAGAATAAATTGAACAAAAAGATGACAACCTCTTGTTTTTCATCCCCTTGTACTAATGATAGACTCGTCCAATCCTACTCATCCAATGAAATAAGCACTATTAGAGTCATTTTGGGGTTTTCAGGCTTCCATAATATTCAGCTATCATCGAATGTTTGAGGGGTTAGAGGCATAGGGAGGGGCAATTACAGTGAAACCGAAAGAACGTGAGAGTTCATCGTGCGGCCACTATCCCTACGCTTAAAGAAAACTTGTTTTGTTTGTTTAGTAGGTGAAAAATAGAGCTCTTACATGGGTTTTTAAACTGCTAAAATGATTTAGATATACATTTGCTTTGGTAAAATTATTTGACTGAAATGGTTTCTGGAATTACGATTTTAAAAGAAAGAAATAACGTGTTCCAAAATTAGCGTTTAGTAATTTGTGTTCATAAAATGTTTTTCGGAAGTGTTATTTTATGCTGCCAATTTGCGGAATATATAACCGGTGGAAGCAATCAATGTTTTTATCAAATAATCACTATTTTAAGTTTGAAACCCTTTCTCATGTTGCTTCGTTGCTAAGAAAAAGAAAAATGTTAGAAAACACATTTGTTAAAGAAAGAAAGTAAACGTGTGGTATGTTGATGTTGATTGAAGGATTCCTGTATGCTGCCGATTCACAGAATGAACCAACGGAAACCAAATGTTTGTACCAAAAAATCGCTCTTTCAATAATGAAACCCTTCATCGCATTACAAAGAAATAAAAAAATATTTTCAATGGAGTCATTTCACATGACAACTCAGTTATAAGACGATTTTGACTACGCATGTCATCTAACATCTAACTGCAAGTTGTCTTACGTTGCGCTGGGATATCAAGCCGTTTTTCCTCTTTCAAGATGCGTAACAGATGCCATAATTAAATTGATTCGTGTATCATGTGAACATGAATTAATTCCATTTATCAATATTTATGCTTTATCGGTACCGCCTTTGATGGTGAAGTGGTGGCCATGCGTATATCCATCACAAATTTGAAAATACAGTCCTTTTCTCTGACTCGCAGGTAGCCATTCAATCAATTAGCTCGTTCGTATCCCCATTGACACCTGAGATTTCCCACTGCCACGAACTTTTGAGAACTCTAACCCTAAACGGAAAACGAATCGTTCTTCAATGGGTGCTTGACCATTGTGGTAATGAACAAGCGGACTTCCTAGCAAAAAGAAGTGCGAACTTACTACAACATCCAAATACAGCTACTTCTTATTGGAAGATTACACTGTTTCTGAAAAATTTGTGTACATCTAATTCCTTGCGGGATCTTCAGACTCGTACAGCTTTAAAAAGTTGGAGGAGGGTTTAGCCCTTCTTCTATACCTGACAAACCTAGACGTGATGCAGTTGCAGCCTTCCGCCTGACCACTGGACACGATTGCTTTGCCGCCCATCTGCACCGCTTAGGCATTTCTACCCAACCTTTTTGCCCACTATGTGATTCTGGAGAAGTAATGGAAAGGGACCACCTGCTCCGATGTGGGGCTCTTCAAGGACTTGCGGAGGTGTCGAGATATTGGGTAGCGAGAGCGCTCTTAGGGCAATGACTTCGGTCTTCTGTTTTTGTTACACGTTCTTTTGTAACCATTTTGCCTTGCTATTGGAAATAATAAAAAAAATATTTATGCAAATTAATTAAGAACGATAATCATATGTTACACTTCTATATCTTGTACAAGAACAGGGTCATTTTTGCATCATTATTATTGATACTATATTTATCTGGTTTTATATCAAATCTGCAAATTTCTGTTCTGACGAAATTTTAGCTTAATTTGATATCTATTTCAATTATTACAAATTTGAACAAACGAATACCTCTTATGTATAGTCTAAGATGATAGTTTAATGCCTATTCCTCTTTTCTTCTAATAAATCTTTAAATGCCATTAGATAATAGGAAATTTGGAAAATGACGCAAAAGCAAAAATTAAAGGAGTTTCCTTGAGAATTGGGGATTTGTAACCTCGAATTAGAAGACCAATATTGATTCAAGTGATGACATCATCGATATTTTTTATTGCCTTAATATGTGTTTATGTAGGTTCATTAATAAGTAAGAATTTTAACTTTCATTCAAGATAATTGAATTTGAAACAGTCATAAAAATAATCGAATTAAGAAACTCTTTCCATTGTATTGTTTAAAATGTTCGTGATGTTTAATGCCAAAATTCAAATACTTTAGGTGTTTCTGGAGTTAGGTACCTACTTAATCAAAAGTAATAATAATTTATCGACACAGCGACGAAGTTTTTAACAGTCTTTGTTTCAACATTGCTTCATCTAGTTTAAGAAAATTCTTTCTATATTGGATAATTTTCATAATTTTTTATAGATTATTAACATTCGTCTAACAAATCGATAAAGTAGAATGGCATTCTAAAAAATAAAAACATGCTTTGGCTGTTGCACTGATGTGATTTATCAATAAAGTTCAGTGTTAGATCGTAAACTACAAATATTCTTCTACTATTAATGTCTAACTATCTACTAATGTTTAAAAAATAAATATTGTTTGATTTTATGTACTGCGATGGTCTGGTTGCAGAATTTCAGGATCAGAGAACCATCAAAAAGAGACATTATTCCACCGAAAATCAGCTGTTACCTTTCCAACAAAATTGACTGCTTGCACAAGCCCAATCTGTTCTCTATAAATCAAGTCACAATTGATCTTGTAGGGGCATTTTCTTGACTTGCTCAAGATTAACTGATTGTAGTTTTTAACCCTTTGACCACGGATTTTTTAATAAAATTTTTGATGCGGAATATTTTTTATTATATTTTTATCCAATTTCCTATGCGAATGAAGATAATAGGCTCCAGAAAATCCAAGTTGATTGTTAGGATTTTTTTCGAGTGGATTTTAAACCAAAGGCTCGGATGAAGACTAAAAGGTGTAAAATATTTTAATTAAATTTTTTACTTTTAATAAACTAATTAAAGTGTGTTTATTATAATGCCAAAGGAATGGGATTTATAAATTAAAGACTAAAATGTAGAAATTTGTTAAATAAAAAATTTCTATTGTTAGTATACCTTAATAAAAGAGCGCTTTTTTTAAATCTATTATTTATTAGTTTGTTTGATTTTTGTGATGGTAGATGCGGTAAGAATCTTAAGTGAAATGTCGAAGGAAAAGGATGTTTTTATAAGTCGCCATCAAAATGAAACTAAAAATACTCCATTTTAATAAAATTTGTTTGATTTGTGAAGTTTATGATGTTAAAAATCTGAAGAGAGTTGTTTTGATTTTTGTACGTAATAACTAGAAATAAGCAAAACAGCTTTCTTTATCCAGAGAGCATTTAAGAATTCTTGCTAAAAAATTAAATCTACTGATATTTTTATGAAATTTTGGTGAATTATATATTGAAGATACAAACATGAATTTTTATATCAGATATGTAAAAATGAAAAAAAAATTCTGAAATGCAAATACAGAGTTGAAACATGAAAAGACTACAGTTTTTAAACACTTCTATCTAGCTTGTTATGTATCATATTTATAAAGATGGAATTCAGCATACTTTTGGGTTGATGGCAATAATAATTATAACTATATCAGAAGTTTGAATGATTTTTACAACTTCAGAACGAAATTTGCTTTATTATTTCAGTTTTATAAGAAGCATAAGTGAACACATCCATATACAGTTATCGTTTCGAAATGTATTCTTATCATAACAGCGTATTTGATTGCATGGTGCTGGCAGCTGTGTTTCTAAAGAATGCATAATTGAATAAATACTACGATGAAAGTAATAATGATGCAAAAAGGTGATAGAATATTTCGTTTTTAGAGTTATAGTGAGGAAACTCAGACTGTGCAAATTTAAACAATACACCAAACTTAAACAATGCTTAACAAATTTAAAACTTAAAATTAAAAATATATAAAATTTAAATTAAGAACTTAAAATCAAAAATCTACATAATATTTAAATTAAAAAAACTATATAAAATTTAAATTAAAAAAACTA
>BGPR01036138.1:0-15666 GCA_013235015.1 Araneus ventricosus
CCTTGACATCCTTTCATTATAAAGAACATAACAACCCTAATGATAACAAAATACGATGTGAAACTTAGAAGAAATAAAGAAAACTCTCTAAAAGTTGAAACCTACAAGACAATTACCGGAGAGAGAGAACGGAAAAAATGCCAACACCTTCTAGAGTGGCAGAAAAATATGAATCAGAGCATATCTAGAACCGTTTATCACTCAAGAATACTAAACATCTCAAAATAAGATTTTTTTAAACTAAAAAGAAAACTTCTCCTCAGTGCCAGAACTTTCTCCATTAGAATTTCTCTGTGTTCCCTCTTCATGAATTTACTTCTAGAAAATAGTTCTAAGGATGAGCAAAATAGGATCTTATAGGAATTAGAGATTCTTTTACTTGTTAGTTAAAATATTTTTTGTAGTTCCTTTTAGATAAACCTGGTAACGGCTAGTCTTTGAAAGAAACCAGTAATTTGTTTTCCTTCAAAGGTGCATTTTATGTTAGTTTTTGAAGCATGTTATCTAGGTAGTTAACTAGATTGTTCATTTAAGCTGCATGTTTTCAGATTAACGGGCTCGCTTTGCGCGAATGTATATTGTGGGATACAAGCAGGAAGGTTCTTCTAAAATTTTTGGATTGCGTATACCATGCAGAATTAACTGAAGTTTGTGGTTAATATCATATTATTTCGAACGAAGGATTATATGCAAACATAGTTTGTGCTCGGAGATTCTAAAATGTGAGCACGGGTAACGATGCAAAAAGAAGATGTGAAACTCCTGATGTTAAAGATAACGAGACCAATTAGGAATATAGCCTTTTATTTTCAGATTTAGCAGTTGGAAAATATGAAACGTAACTGCATGCCGAAAATACTTCTTTTGAATTTTTGCTTAAGGATTTTTATTTATAAAGTCGTTTTTCTTGCATAATTAGCGTATTAATATGAAAATCCATTAAACTTGCTTTGGGTTGGAAATTTTTATTGTTCCTTTCATAAAGATAGAACACGATTAGAAAAAACTACGATCTTGACTTGAAAAGAGGAACTCTTGAAAAAGATGGAAAAGAAACCTTAAGGATAAAAATATGATTTTAAGAAACCTTATGAAAATATATGTGTGTGTGTGTGTGTGCATCTGTGTGTTGGTCTTCTACAGGGCAGACCGCGGAACTTAGAGATACTGGTACAAACATACTTTGGAGGGTGGGAATGTGCACCTCGGAGCCCTTTCTTTGAAACTGTAATTAGAATTTTAATTAATTAAAAATTAAACGAAATTTTTGAGTTTATCCTTAATAACTTTCGAAAATAGTAAAGCACAAAAACCGTTTTACACTATCTGAAAGCGCAAAGAATTGCCTTCTCCGTGATATGAATTAAGTTGACGTAAAATTTTTTTCTCTTATTTAATAAATTTAAAAAAATATATTTTTTGCATAATTTGCAAAAATATTTATACCCAACCAACCGACAAGGAGCCATCTGAAAGTTCAAACTATTACCTTTCCAATGACATCAATTAAATTTCCGCACAATCTTTTCTCGAATTTTAATAAATTTTTTAAACTATTTCTTGGCATGATTTACAACAATACTTTTCATTGTTGCAACGCGATTCAAACCGTTTTCATTGTTTAAACAAATATTTTAATACCTATTTCTCTTTCATTGTCGTGATCTGAGATAGGATGCTAATACATTTTGCTTTCATATTTTATTTCACCAAGATTTTTGTGTAATCTGTAAACCAAGCTCTCCGAGATATTGCTTTGCTTACATTAAGAAATATATCCATTAAGCTGAATGGTTATGGTTACTATGTTTTCATTCTTTTCTCAGCATGTTTTAATCCAGCTAACATGCCGCTGGCCATAAAATGTGCCGCTTCAGTTTAATGTTGAATAAAATGCATATTTTACAAAAGGAATAAGAAAGTGAAGATAGTACCGACAACATGGAATCAGAGGTTACATGACATGGTCAGTTACTTGACTCCATTAGGAACATTTACATAGACAATGAACAGAAGTGGTCCAAGGTCACTAATAGAATATGGGTTAAATATCTACCCTAATTTGAAGTTTAAATTTACGTTGTTAAGATAAAATGATGCAAGATTCAATTGAAATCATATTCCCGGCGAACACACTTGTCGCCGAAGGCGGCTAGTGGATAATATAATTCAAAACAATAATTTTAAAAGCAACATTTTTCCAATTTAGTATTTAAAATGTCCAAGTTAACAACAAAAATACCTCCATTTGAGATGTTTTTGAGGTAAATTTATTGCTATGAGTTTTAGCCGTTGGTTAAACATCAGAGAAAATAATTCATTCGAAATTCTCCAAAACAAATATTTTTAAAAGAATTATTAAATATTTTTAAAAAGTTCTACTGAATAATTTTAATACTTCGATTATAAAATATTATAAAAGAAATTGGGAACCTCAGCTCTAAATATTATTCCAGGAATTTCATAAAGAATTACACATAATATTATGCACAGATTAGTTACAACTGACTAATACTATATTATTAAAGGAAAAAAAGCACAATCGAAGAAATATTAAATTTCTTAAAGAATTTTCCACTGTTCTAATTCTGCTTAAGAGCCCATTTATTTATTCCCTTCTTTATTAATTGTTCATCACATAACTTCACTTGAATAAGCCGTTTCAATTTTCAACGGCACAGAAACTAATATTTTCCCATGAATTATGAAACGAAAGTAGGGAAAAAATGGGTCATTCTTTCCTATGATTCATCTCATGACAACCTTTCATTATAGAAGAATGTAACGACCTTAAAAATACCAAAATTATTAGCCAATTTTCCGAAGTACAACTTGAAGCAAATATCAGAAGAAATAAAGCGCCCCCGAGTAAAAGCCGCAACAAGACCGTTAACGAAAATAAAGAAAGAAAGAAAATGATTATACGTTCTAGAACGAGAGAAAAATCCAACCCAACAGCAGGCATAAAATGGCTCATCACTTAACAACCACAAACACCTGAAAAGAAGAAATTTTGCACGAAAAAGAAAACTGTCCTGCATCACGAGAACTTGTTCTATTAGATTTTTTTCGTGTTCTAAGCACACGAGTCTTGAAATTAGGTATTTACATGCAGAAACTGGGTCTAAGTATATGTAAAATGGGGTCTTTTAGGGATTTCAGCTCATTTACTTGGGTGGTTAGGATAATTTTTTCTAATAGTTCCTTTGAGATAAGCGTGATAATTGCTATTCTCAATAGAGAATAGCAATTTGTTATCTTTTAGAAGTTAATTTTATGTTAATTTTCTGAGCATCTCATCAAGAACACTTTCTAGATTGTTTATTTTCATGTGATATTTTGTGTTTAGATATTTAAACTAAATTTTTACTGAAACATTCTGGTTAGTCGTTCATTCCATGTCAATGAACTTTAGCTTAATGTTTAATTTCATATGATAACAAACAAATATAAAAGATACCATATTTATTGTTTGCAATCTATAAAGTTTGTATTCAAAAGAAAGGAAATACTATCACAAAAATATCGCAAAGAATTTTACGTCAATAAATTTGGATGAGGTTTCATGGCAAGTATTAAACCTTCTCATATATTATTCCAACTTACTGCATTAATTTCACAAACTTATTGAAATAATTTTGGCTTTTAAGAACTGCAACAGACCGAAAGTATATGAGTAAACTATTAGTTTTGTTAGATTTTTTCTAGTAGTATGTTATAATATTATATAGACTTTTATTATTCACTGGAAAGTACAATTAAAAATAAAAAAAGTATTTCGATTTGAAGTGATATTTAGAATGAAAAAATATAAAACAGGAAGTAGGCTATTTTTCAACCATCTCTAATAAACAGTAGGCGATCAGCATATTTATGTTTTTGAAGTAACCTATTTAGCGAATATTTTTAGGTTTTGGAAAGCTATGAAGAGAATTCAAAACAGATTTATTACCCTCACTTTAAGCAGGTGTGAGAAATAATTTATAGCCCCTTGTTCATGAACTACTGCAACTGAGTGATATATGAAAATGTTGTCCTATCATGAAAAATGACATTTCAAGAATGTATGCACTTCTCTAAAGAAAGGAGTTGAGCTTGGTAGCAAAGCATTCCACTGTAGATTTACTCAAATAATATTTAGCTTAAGATATGAAAGAGAGATGATATTGAGGTTTGTCGAAATTAAGCTTCCCAACTTACAGGACTTGGAATTTTTTAAGAAAACCTTTATATCTTCCAGAATATACTTGTAATTTTTATGAAAATGCATGAAAGCAATGTGCATATTAAGCAAAACCATTGATGAAATTTATAAATCATTATCAGTTTTCTGTGGAATGGGGTGGGCCCATATTTTTTTCCTACTTCTTCAATTTCTGGTCGTTCTACTGAATGCTTTCGGGATCGAATCTTCACTGTAAAATATGAGTTAGAGTCTATTCTTTACAATGGTTGAGATACAAGGACAGTTGGTCCAGTCTTTCCGGCGAAATTCTTAAAAATGTGAAAATCTGAAAGTGTCCTATACTTTTGATCATATAGTGTACGTTGAGGGCCAATGACAACTCAATCTGAGTCACATAATGGAAAATTAGGAAAGCCGACTAGTTGGTAATTTCATCACTAACATTAGAAAGAGATTTGGAAAAAAAATTGGGCATATAAAGCATTAGAAGAGAACTTCATCTCTTCCTATCAGGAAATCTTTTACTAAATTGTTTAATAAGTTTCGAGAGCAAAATCTGAAGTGTCTGTTATCCAAATCTCATGTCATTATGTTCTATATTACGCCCTGCAGAGACCTTTAAGTATTTTATGTCAACAACCCTTTAATGTGGAAATAATTTAAAATGTTCATAAGTGTAGAAAATAGCATATTTTGCATCTACGATAGAGAAGGCTCAAAAATTTCCTTCAGTTTCCAGGTAACTAAGTGACGATCTTTTTATTTCTTAGTAATAATTTCATTTCGATGAAAATTACAGTTCGAGGCGATTATTAATTACTGTTACAGTAAACTATAACTTCATGACCTACGTCTTTGTTCTCACGAACCTCTGCAGTATAGTAGAAAATAGTTTAATTAAATATTATGTTATGTATACTGTATAAAAAATTATTAATGTATCTCAAGTTTCCAACCATTTATTTTAAATAAGCAATTAACTGGAATTTATCGACGTATTTTCGGGGTTCACCTTGGTCCTCTAACAATAAAAAAAGTTCGTAATAAACAAACTGATAAACAATCTATCCATGAATCAAAAATTAAACATTACGCCGAAAGAAAGACACGCCATAAACAAATCATAAATATCCTCCCATAAAAGATTTACCAAAAAAATGATCAAGAGTAAAGTAAAACTCCCATCGTAAACTCATTTCCCTTCATTATCTTAATGAGACACCTAACTTTTCTAATTTGTCCAGCGTCACAGCATCAATAAATTCGAAATATTAATTTCTCAAGACCTATCCTTAGGTAGCAGAAATCGATGGATTGTCCTCTAATGAGGCCGTAGTCGAGGTGTTCTATGACCTTTCGTAATTACGATGTGTATTGAGAGTTAGTGTTGTCCTCCGGAACGAGACGCGGTATTGCTGTCAATTATTCTGTCAGTCAAACGGAGGGGCGATGGAAATGTTATTAGGGAAGCAGGAATAATGCATTGGACATTATTATAAATAGAATGGATATTGAGCACTTCTGTTTCGTGTTTCGCATTAAGAGGAGGGACATGCATTATGAAGCAGTCTTTTCCAGCCCTCTTCAGATACTATTTGGCTATCAATTTAATTGCAGCCTCGTGTAGTTTTGGAGAAGAGTATTTGCGTTTCAGCGAACAGAAACTTTGCATTGAAGTGGTGACCTATTTTCATGTACTTCACGTAGAATGGTCTTTTTAGTGAGGTATTAAAGCTGAAGTTCGAAGTTAAATTTGGAACAGTTACCGATCTTTCGGCTTTATATTTGTTAAGAACTAAAACCTAGATTCAAAGTCGTATACTACATTGAAATGTTAAATTTAATCATGGATAAAAAGCCATTTAAAGCTGTCTTTTCCGCATGTTTTTCGTTTGTCATCGCTAATAAAAATCTAAATAATTTTTGAAATATTAAAAGCATAAATTTGAAATTTTGAGCAATAAAAAGAAAGATAAGAGCAACGAAATATGCAAACCAAATGAAAATTGATATTTTTGCCATTTTTTGTGTAATGCATCCCTTAACGGACTTTTTATTTTCTCTTGCACGAAATGCACTTAGACAGAGTATTGTAATCATGAAATAAATCTACTGCTGCGATTGTTGCGGTATTTATTAACATGTCTGTCTATCTTTCTGTGAACATAACTCAAAAATGCATCAAACTGGACTAATGAAATCTGGTATGTGGTCGTTACACTAAAAGTAGAGATCCGTGTGAAATCTTACCCGATACTCATCAAAGAGAAGTCTGCCTATCTCTTTATCAGTGGGCAAGTGAAGGCAATAACTAAAAAACGCATTGATCTAGACGATTAAATTCGGTATGCAGCGTTTAAACCAAATTATGGAACTGTATCAAATTTTGGACGAAATCCGTCAACGAGAAATCTACCTGCCCGAAGCCATGTCAAAAACACGTTAACTCAAAAACTCGAATAGCTAGATGGATGAAGTCTGGTATATATTTTTATAACCTGAATCATAGATCTACATTAAATTTTGGAATAAATTCGTACTGTACATCCGTCAAAGACAGTTATGAACTTCCTGCAACAGCTTGAAATTAATAGCATATTAATGCCATCAGAATTACTTACAAGTAAGCCCTTTTCAATATTTTAAACTTTTTAATTAAAAATTTGCATAAATGAAATATGATATATTTGTAGGAGGTCCGTTTTTTTTCCAACCTCCGATGGACCATAAAAAAGACAAGAGTTGAGAACAAAATGAATTTATTATCAAAAGTTATGTATAAACATGGTTACTTTTCGACGTTCTGCTTTCGATTTTTTAAATAATTTTCTTTGCATTTGTCTTTTACTCCAGAATTTTTCCACTTTTAATTCTTTGGGCTTTTTGAGGGGATAGCGACATTTTTTTTCGTATGTCGTTAGCAGGAAAGAAACACTTATTAATATCATAGCCGGGCTTCCTTTCCTGACGAGCGGCTCGCCATGTTATTTTTCAATTTATTAAATTTTTGTCTCCTTTTTTGTCCTTTGTTTCTTGCATGTTATTGAATTTTTGTCTTTTGTTACTATATATATATATATATTGCTATAATAAAGATAAATAAATTATTTACAGGAAGCCATATTTACATGAAACAGAATATTGATTAAAATTGAAAACATCAAGTTGAGTAGTTTTTGTCCTTGCTCTGTTGAACGATGATACGCCACCACAAATTAAATTTTTTCATTTTGTGCAAAATATTATTCCTAAAGAAGTCAGAACTGGTGTTTACTAGATCAAACAATTTCAGTGAGATATTCAAAGTTCCAGTTGGAAGGTTTTCGTGGATATTTTTATTTCATTTATTAAATTAGTGTTCGTTCTTAATGCAGAAATAAACATTAGAAAAAATACTAAAAATTAAATTGGAAATATAGCTTTCATACTGAGAATTTGAAAAAGCTATTATGAAGAAGTTTTAATTTCGACGATAAGTATTAATAGCATAATTGCATTCTTGTATCTCCATAATAAGTGAAAGGCCTATTTCAAAGCTCTTTTCGATATTTTCCATCCGGTAAATTTCACAATATTCAAAACGCATTTCCAAATGAATATTAATTAAATATTCAATATTGGTCTTCATAGTTGGAGAAAAATCAGATTTCTAATGTTTCTGAAGATAATTTTGTTTATGAATTTCTCAAATTCATAGGATTCCTTTCAAAATACAAACAGAAAATGTTAGATATATTCATATATTTTTTAATAAAGTTAATGTTCTTCCAGTTGTTTTCACATAAAATCTATAATTTGTTGTATAAACCTTGAGCATAGAAAATATTTGTAGGATCGATAATATACTTTTACATTTGTACCATGAATAACATAGATAAAGACTATTTATGAATAAAATATTTTCAAAAATTAATTCGATTATATATATTAAAATTCAGACTTATTATTTTATATTCCTTCAAAGTAAACAACCTCTTACTTCTATATCATAATTTAGCTGGAAAATAATATTATATCATTTAAGTATTTACATATTTATAAAGGAAATCTGGAATATAACTAAAGATCTGATCATTCATATTTGGGAAAAGATACGCAGATACCGGCAACAGATAGTCTGCTATTTATTGGTGCGCTAACAATTAATGATCTACAAAAAATAATGTTTTTACTAATTTTATGTTATTCCTTCTCACTCTGGCGACAGTTTACTTCAATCTGTAGTTGAAAAATTTACAATTGTTCTGAAGCTGAAAAAATTACAATCTATAGTTGAAAAAATTACAATCTATAGTTGAAAAAATTACAATCTATAGTTGAAAAAATTACAATCTGTTGTTGAAAGAGTTACAATTGTTCTGAAGTTAAAGGAATTACAATCTGCAGTTGAAAAAATCACAATTGTTCAAAAAAACAAAAAACTGTTGATAGCTTCAATGCCTTGTTCCCTTCTATCTTTCCATACGTGACTATTTTATTTATTTCTGATAAAGTAATAGAAGAATAGATAGTCCCATGGTCGTCCGAAAAGTATCACAGATCTTATATATTCATAACTTTAAAAGAATGAAAATACTTTAATATCTTCTGTACTATCACATTCAAAAGGCTACTTTGAAACTTCATTATCCAGTAATCAAAAACCAGTTCTGAACCAGATTTGTTACTCATTCCTCAAACAAAAATTTTCGTGCTTACGTTAAAATTGCAGTTCTAAGCTATTACGATGTCTTTGTCATTTTAATAGCAAAAGAAGATTGAATTATTTTATTTTCTAGGTAACAAACATATGACTAGTAATCTAAATACATGTTTCTATCCAATTAAGAAAATTATGCATTCGTTCCTTTATCCTTGAAATTTTACATACATAAGGTAGATTTCAATTAAAAGGAACATACATAAAATTGAGTGGAAACACAGAGAGAGAAATATTTAAAACAGTTTTCTTAGAAATCAAAATTAAAAACGTCTGGAAGATTCTGAAAAGTGTCAACATGTCAAGGAACACTCGAGTTAGCATTTTGTCCGGGGGAAAAAAGAAATAGATTTCATTTTACTTTGAAAACATTAATTTAATCCTTCCCTTTCTTCCAGTTCACGAGCTTAAAAAATTGAAAAAGGGTGGACATTCTACTTGGAAAATTAAATTTCTTCTAGACAGCCCAATTTGGGCGAAGTTTCCATCTGGAAAACTGGAAGGGAACGAGAATAGTGTGTTTTTTCTTTTGTTGTTTGCTAAGTCGTTTTGTCGGCGAGATTGAATTTTTAATACATTTATTTTATCTTTTACTTCCAGAATAACGTGTAGTAGAGACAAGATAAGCAGAATATTTGTAACCGTCAATTATCAAATCCAGAAGGATTCGGCCAAATAATTTTCAGGATGAGCGAAAAAAATTTGTAATCAGCGAACTTGTAATTAGGTTCAAGTAAAGCATGATTAAAATCTGTCATAAATGTTGGAAAAGATAATTTTTTTGCCTTTGTTAATATCACTAGAAACTACAATTACATTTTTTGAAAAGAAGGGTATAATAAAATAATGAAATTTATAGCAATACTTTGCTTGTAATTTTAAAAGAAAAAATTTATATGTGAGTGCTTAACTAATGTATTTATATTTATTTGTGCGAGGATGTCTGTAAAATTAAGGTCTAGATAGCTTAAAAGAAATGTGCATAGTTTGATAATTATTTAACCTAACTTGTTTTCTGAAGGAAATGTCAGTAATATTAGGAACCAAGTTTTCATGCTTTTATTAAATATAAAAAGTTCTTACCCTGTAGTAAAGTAAATAAAAATGTATATGTGTATTAAATACAAAATGTGATCATTTATATAAAATGGTATAAGACATTTGTTAGTAATGAGTGCTTTAATTAAAAGATGAGCGCTTAACTAGGGTGATTATGTCTGTAAATTTAATATCTTGCTTACTAAAAGCAAATCTGTATAATTTGATTATAACCTAACCGAAGTTTATTTGTTTTTGAAAACAGATATCTAAAATTAAAGAGCATGTTTTCATGGATAAAAATAAATTCCTCTATATTTTTAACATTCGAATAAATAACTTTATTAATTATTACTTGTTTAGTTAAAACTTTATAAGTTTGTTATAACTTTATAAGTAATAGGCTTATACTAATTACAAAACTTGACTATTTGTATAAAACGAATTAAATAATCAATAATAATGCTTACACACAGGATTCAGAACAGGGCAATTTTTATAAAGAAAAATTAAGGTTACATTTGTACATGATATATCAAGCCACAGATTACCCTTTAGGAAAATGCAAATATTGCTAGTTTGATATATTAATACATTAGATAAACAACAAAACTTGAAGGCAGAAGAGGATAATATAATTTTGAACAGTGGCCAAATAGCGAGGTGACACCTGAGCGAGGGTACCACGCCTGTTTCCAAATATTTAAACGCACCAAAATCAGGACATCAGACTCACGAACACAGACTTAACCAGGGTCTTCAGATCTCAAACCCTTCATTCTACAGTCATAACTACCATCAAAGTATTATAGTGGCTCGGTAAGTCTTGTCAAGATACAATTTGAATGGAAGGTCAGTGTTCATGAATCTGTACGTTCGGATCATTGCAGATTCTGAAATGCGTTTCTCAGCATCTTGTAAAGGAAGCTCATTGTCTATATAAATGACTCTTAATCTGTTTGTTTGTCACATTGGGTGGTCCAAAATAAATTAAACAGGAAAAAATTGCTAATTAGGTGGTTACGTTACTTGGTCACTCATTTTGTATAGTTTAAAACTTTATTTGGCCATCTCGTTCTTCGCTTTGTTGTTAGTTTGATACTTAATCGCTTATTCTTTGTTTTGGTTATTGGTTGATACTTTGCTATTTTTGTTTATGGAATGTCATTTTGTTTAATTTCATAGGTGATTTTGTCACTAACTTTGTTTGATTTCTTACATGGTTTTATCATTTGTCTATTAATTTGATGCTTTTTCTTTTTATTCACGTTGTTTTATTTTTTACGTTCTGCGCACTAATTTTACTTAAATCGTAACTTATTTTGACCACTCATTTTATTTAAATTGATACTTGTTTTGGTAATGATAATTGTTGAATATGATACTTGAGTGGCATAAAATAAACAAAAGGAAGAATAAGATGTAATAAAATATCGAACCAAAATAAGAAAAATACATTCTCTTAATACGAAGAAAAAACATCGTTCACAATATATAAATAAAAGCGAGATAGAATGACGATCAGTAAAACACAAATGGATTTTGATTTTAGTCGTTTAAAATTCAGCAAGAAATGTATGAAGTGCCTGCGAGAAAAACTGATATAGAAAGTTAAGTACCCAAAGCTTAAACACATAATCTGAAATATTATTTGTCTTTTTATATCAGTATAAAAATTGCTGTTATCAGCTATGACAAGAGTCTTGACTGTGATTTATGTGGTAGCAAGAAATTTTCGGATGATTGACTGCATCAAGTGATATGAGAAATGCAATTATTTTGAAATATTTTTAGATAAATTTTGCGTAGTGGGTTCCTGTGTTTCTTGAATCAAGTAACTAATGTTTGTGTCAAATATATTTCAAATTGTCCAATTTTCCAATTGTCAAATATATATCGAAATAATTGAACAAAAAAAACACCTTTGAATTGTTTAGAAAATGCAGTTTGCTATTTGTTAAATGTGAACATAAAATCTGCAACTGAAACTCCGGCTGCGGTAGTTGACCAAACACAAACCCTTTGAAGCAGAGTTTAATCGTAATATACAGAGTGAGCACAAAGTCTTGCCCTGATTATAAAAAAATATTACAAAATAACCGTTGAATGTAATGATGTAATTTTGGTGTCAATGAGTAGTTTACTTTAAAGAGGTTTTCTTGCAATCAAACAAAATGCTCTACTGCACAAAAAAACTATTAAAATGTCAAAATGCTGTTAGTACTAGCGGACTTAATTGTGGTGCACGGAATGAAGTATTAGTGGAGGAATACACGAAATAGCTTGATTCCTTCTAACTCCTCTTGATTTTTTTTTCTTTTAGGAATGTATCTAGGATAAAGTCTTTGCTAATGTTGAAGAACTGAAGGCTAGGATAGTGTGTTTACAGACTACATGCTAAAGAACACTTGGCGGAAATTAGAATACCGCTTTGACATTCTCCGAGTTACCAAGGGGGTACACGTTGAAATCTACTGAAATACTTGGTTGTATTAGAAACTTTATAACAGTACTTACAATCTATCCCAACAAACATGTGTCTAATTATTATAGTTTTCGTACAGTACATATTTAAAATCGGTTCAAGTCTTTGTGCTCACCATATATTTTTGACATTGATCAATTGTCAATTAGCCAGCACTTTACGGTATGTTAAAAAAGACGACTGCTATTTAATATTTAATTAGAATCAATGGAGTCACACTATTTAATTTGTATTTAAGGAGTCGACGAACGTGATCCTATTTCATAAAGAATGAAATATTAAAACTTCGTTTTTCACATCATTTTATATAAGAATCATAAGTAAATAATTGTGTCAAATGAGCGCGCTGCAAATCTAAGTCAGAGACACTTGCACTGCCAATAAGTAAAACGAAGTGTTGCGAATCGCGGCGAGTCAATCAGATCTAGGATGAAAAAAAGAGAACATATGCCAAAACCCAAGAAAATAATTTTTTTTAATGATTAGCTGATAAATCTAAACATATACCTCTTTTAAGTGCTTTTTTTATGTGTGCATTCTGTAAATATCTACTGCTAATGTAATAAATTTATTTTTAAAAGAGTTTGCTCATGTCATGTAGTAAGAAATGAATAATCTGAAATTACTGGATTTAAAGAAAACAAATTTGGAAAATTCGAGTACAAATTTTAAGAAGTTAAGTAATGTACATCATTATATAATTTCAATTATTGAACACAAATTTTGTGACCTATAATCAGGAGAAAATGTGCAATCGTATTTTCAAAAGGATTTTTATCCATTTTCTTTCTTTTTGTCCTTCGTAACCAGGCTTTTATTTAGCAGCTCATGGATAATAAATATCATGTCTTTTTAACAATCATTATGTATAATAATCTAGTCCGTTTCTTTGAACATGGATTTGGAAAAAAAATTGTATGAAAAGAACTATCATTTTCTTAAATGTAAATCAATCGTCGTATAAAGCCTATTTTTTTAGCTAAGGAAGGACAAAACACGTTTTTCATTATTATACTTAATAATCAGATGATGCGAATAAACAAGAGAGCTTAAACAAAGCTAAATTATAGCGTTGCTTCAGTAGAGTAAATGCCGAAATTCTTTCGTCTATTTTGTTGCGAAAAAGAGTTTTTGTTCACCACAATGGAGCAAAATGAACTATGTTTTTTGATATGAAGCCAAAAAATTCATCGTATTTTTTTTTCGAATTTCTTTCACAAGGGCACTAAAGCAAGGGTAAAAGCGCTGCTCAACCAAGAACAACATCAAATCTTAGCAAATTCTCTCTAAATTAATTAAATTAATTGGAGCTATAAATAAGGCTTATATAATTTGAAAGCTGTGTGCTTTGAAGTGCGAAGTTTCTGTCAAATATTTCACAACAGTTTGTAATGAAATAAATTTTATTTTTGAGCATGCGTTTTTCATAGCCTTTATTTTACAAATTAATAGAAATTCTTTAGACAGAAATGCATAAATCGCTTTTTCAATAAAATATTTTAATTTATTTTACTTTCCTTAACAGTATTTAAATACTTCTTTCTTTCTTTTAAAATTTCCTGAAATGCAAAAATAAAAGCGTGTATCACGCTATTTTTCATAATCAATGCATTTAAAAGGAAAATATAATTTAAGTGAAATTGTATTCTTTTTTTAATTCTATGTTTTCGCTCAAACATATAACAATAGTTAACTGTAAAAAGCGTGTTATGTAATTTGGTGTTTTTGAGAATATTTCAGTGTTGATATTATTGGATACAGAAAAATAATGAATAGCTCATTTCTTCCAAAGGAATCATGAAAGCAAATATTATAATAGAAACTATCAAATAATAGAAAATATTTCTTTCCCAATCATGATTCCTCTTTTTAAAGATACATTTTCAACATGCTAATATAATATTGGAAGGAAATAATACTATAAAATGTTTTGACAGCTTCTAAGAGCAATTTTTGTCTTTAATTAGGATATAAGTAGGTGATTTGCATCAATTAAAACCACAGTGATTATCTGAGCGACATTCTAATTAATGAGGATTTGATAGACTTCGTATTTTTTGATCCCACAATTACGCTTTTTTCTAATATAATAAAAAATGCTTCTTCAGCTAGGTTAATTTTAAGTTTGCCAAGGAATTCTTCAGCGTGCATATACAAACGTTATTTCGTTTTACAACTAATAAGATTAACAGGCCATAATTCCTTCCCTGATTTTTTAAATTTTTCTTTCTTTCGCTTTCTTAGAATAAATATTTAAAAATAACTTACTCCTCGTTAAAGAAGGCTTAAAAATACTTACCATAAAAAACTGCGAAAGCGAAGGTATTTTCATTAGAGAAGAACAACTACGGTGGAAAAAATGAATTCTGAAGCAGGAAGTATCATAAACTAGAAACTTAGACGCTAGATTTTATATTACGACATCCTTTGATTTACGTGTCATAAATTTTGAGACTGAGGGTACCGAAAAGTTTATTTTTGCTGAGAAAATTAAGTAACTGTTTTTAAAATTTGTGACTTTTTACATTTATATATTCTTTTACTTTGAGAAGTTGTTATGATGAAACATAAATACATACAGGTAAATTATCCAATAAATGTGAAGACTTTCAATAGAAGCATATAGTTAATTATATATATATATATATATATATATATGTAATAATCTCACTTAATTTTATTTCAAATTCTAATATTATATATTTTAAAGTCTTAATGTATTCCAAAATCACTTTTCTTAAACTCCAATTTCGTTCTATTTCCCGCTCTGGAGGTATATTAAATCTCTCGTTTTGGCATATTTATTACTAAAAGAATATTTTAATCGTTTCCACGAGCACACAACTCGCGAAATCAGCGACTTATTGCCGCCATGCATTTCCCTTAAAACACTTACGTAATATAGTAAAAATAGCTATTATTCCCTTCACTTTGATCACGTGTCTGTCTGTTAAATCCCTGCCTGAGAAAAAACGGGGATCTTCTGTTCACTTTTGGCTTAAAACTTAAACGAAGATGTACGTACATTCCGTCGCTGTCCGATAATAAAAAGAAATTAGTTAAATACTCGGCCTGTTTAATCATTTAACGACTACAATTACGAAAACATTTCATATATATATATATACCCTCAATTAGTATATATTCATATACTAATTCATGAGTTTCATATGATTTACTCTCTTAACACCCGAAAGTTTTCATGAATCGTTTAAAATATTTTTAATGCCTAAAATAACTTACCTTATCAAATGAATT
>BGPR01036139.1:0-15666 GCA_013235015.1 Araneus ventricosus
ATAAAAAAAAAGCGAAAATAAAAATCTACTTGATACAATCTTCTGACGTTGTAAATTCCTGTCAAAATGTAAAAACAGAAAAATTTTCTAAGTCCTCTTATGGTTATGCTTTATAACCCCTTATTTTTCAGTTCTTACTGATTCGTAGCATTTTCAGAATACTGAATCTTTTTCCTGCTAGAGATGATTTAGTTATAGAACCAACATGAACGTTATGATAATTACGAAACTAAATGCATGAACAATGCATTGAGTCTAGTTTTAAATAAATAACTAGCTTACATCTTGAGATTTATTGTAATTTCAAAATTGCTGAACTTAGTTAATTTCCTGATCAAGCAATTTTGAAATACTTGCACATTATTAAAATCAAAATGTATCAGGATAAAATGGACGTTATTACTATTAGAATATTATAAATAAGAATATCATATACAGTTATAATTTCATTTTGTTGGAAAATGTAACAATTTGCGTGAGAATAATCTTGTTGAGTAGAAATACTGGAAGACAAAAAATGAAAATTACGCATAGGGAAGGTGGTGTACCTAGGTCCTATTTTTACTTTTTATTGATAACACAAAAGAAAGGTAAATAAAAAACAATTTTTCTTTCACATTTTAGGCCTTTATACACAACATATATTTTTTGTAGATTTTTTAAAAAAGTATTTCAGTGCATTATTTAAGCAATTTAAAAAGTGTAAATAGGACCAAGGTACACTATGGGTAGTGCACCTTGACCAGGTAATTTTGTAGATTTAAAAATTTAACCGAATAGTTTGAACATGTAAACATTTATTGGTATTTTAGCTACAGAAAAATGTTAATGAGCACTTTTACTTAATGAGGTCTTAGATTGTAATCGATATAAAATTATTACATAACAGTTTCTATTCCTATGAGTAGGTTTAACCAACATTGTAATTAATAGACAAGTCAATTCCAAATGTTAATTTCCGAAGCTGACTTTCAGATCCTCCAGTCAACACGGATGTGGTAATCCTGCATATTACATCACATTTTTTTCCTGGTCAACATAAGTGGTAGACCATGTAGTGGCCATGCAAATCTCAAGGTACACCACTCTGGGCATGGTCCACAGTACACTCACTTGGCCATTTTCATGGAAAATGCCGACTACTAAATCTGAGGGTTAGGCTTAACATACCCCTAACACATGTTATTATAGCTTTCAAAACTGGAAGCTTTATAAGTTAGGCCTTTACTGTTGTGCACTTATGTATGTTTAGGAACTATTAACACGTACCCAACAGGAAAAAAAATTTTGATGGGCTGAATTTCTTTCAGGAATCATTCATTCAAATGAGCACCTGACAAATAAGTTCAGGTTCACTGGGACCCCAGGTAAGTGACAGTCATAAATAGTATTTTCTATGCATCTATACAGATGGCGCTAAAATCGGCATAGGTCTAAGGTACACCCACCTTCCCCTACACAAAAAATATTTCTCGAGAGAATACCTCCCCATTAGAAAAAAATCAGCAAACAGAGACAAATCTGTTCTTTTTAAAATATTAGAATTAATAAATACACAGACAAATACACTTTTGAAAAGAATTAGACTGCTTCCATTATTATTTGTTTTCATTATAGAAGTTCTAAACACCATTATTTCCAATGGTCAAGTAGATTATGCACATGCTAAGGTTTTTTCAGTAAATATGAAAGTTAATCTACCAACTGTACGACAAAGTTTCGATTCTTTCATAACTGCTATTTGAAACATATTTATCAGGGTTGTACTTTTGCGGTGTAATTTCACTACTTTACCATCTAAAAACATTTTAAATACTTAATGGTTTTGAGTACGTTGGTAGTAGTCGACAGCGGTGCAGAGACTAATCTTACCAGTGTCCGGGCAGTACTGTAACTGGCAGGAACAGAGGCTGGTATGTCCTCCAGGAAGCAGGATACTCCAGCAGGAAGTAGACCGGTAGTCAGAAAGCCATCAGTGATATCTTCAGCATCTGTGTAGAACATGCCCGTGAGTTCGAAATAATAGCTTACATAATACCAGTTCTTTCACTAGAAATCTGTCTTTGAAAAATGAATTAATGACTCATAATGTAGTTATTTTAGCTTCAGAAAAGCTTTCAATTTCTCCTGAGTCACCATTTTTTTTCATAATTTTTCGTATAAGTTTGCAAAATCAAAACAACTGTGAGTAATTTTTCGTGCATTTCTACGAAACAAAACAAAATAGACAAATAGACCTTCCACTGCTGGATTTATTTTACCTTGATACAAATATGAAACTTGATGTGTTACTGCATGCAAAATTTCATGCATCTGCCAATGCGTTTTGAAGTTAGCGCATTCACATACACACGGGACAGACAGACAGTCAACTTTTGTATGTGAGGATTGATGTTGGTCAAAGGATGGACAGACAGCCTATCCCCTTTGACCAGTTAAGTCTCAAAATTTGATACTGATCCATAGATTTGATGGTAAAACTATGCCAAATTTCTGTCAACTTAGGTTTGTGTTTTTAGTACATGTGTTCATATACCAATGATAGATTCATAGACAGGTAGACGGATCTATCTTGCAAATTTTGTCCAAAATTGATAGAGGTATAGAATTTATGCAAATGACCAAATTTCATTCATCTTTTCATTCTCGTTATCGTGTCACATCATCGCCAGACAGATATAATAATTCCAGAAACGGCTTTTTTCTGACCTGCTTAAAGTCTGAAATGTAGATGCAGCTGGGAGATCAAAAAATCTCCAGGTCAATTTTTTTTATTACTATGATACTTTCTTTATTTCATGCACGAAAAGGAAGAAAGTTAGCTAAAGTACACAGAATTAAAGCTAATCCACATGTTTAGTTTGTCATCGCATAACAGAAAAGAGAATATTTTCAAAGAAATTAAATTCCATATCGTATTAATCATGCGATAATTTTAAAAAAATTATTACCACCATTAAAGAAAGTTATATATAAAGAGAGCAGAAAATGAGTTACAAAGATAAAAAGAGACAGAACCGGACGTTTCTACATAAAGGGTCAACTTTCTTCAGCCTATTGTCACCAACATTTAAAATTCTACAAACGCTTCTTCAACTCAATTTGCGTTTTACCGATAAGGGGAGGTCTGACGTGACATTTCCTTACTTAATTTTTTTTCTGTCGGAACAGGACATAAATCTCTGCGCTTCCTCTGAATCCTATTTAGCGGGAATCTGCTTATTTTGCTTCTACTTCCTCGATGATCACTCAAGGTTTGCTCAAGGTTCAGCAATCCATTCCACTCCTTTGGTAAACTGCACCGCATTTTGGTTTGTGCGGATGAATAACAAAAATTGGACAATAAGTTTATTATCGCGACAGAAAAAAATATAAAAACTCATAAACAGGAACACGCATTCCAAGAGTGGAAGTAATAAAAAAGATGAGAAGATCCTCTTAACGTTGAAATATAGTTGTAAAAAGTGGATATCTACAGTTTCTAAACCCAAACGGAAGACCTTTCTTAACAATAACACTAATCACCTCAAACTTAAATGTAACACTTTTCAATATATTTTCAAGTTGCGAGAAGTAACTCATTTTTTAAAATTTAATGTTGAAAAACAGGAAAATAATCTGTTGTTCCGAATATTAATTATCCTTCATTTCTTGTATATATAATCGAGTTTTCTCTCTTTCCACATGTACTAAAGGGTATGATTTCGTACTAAAATATATGCTAGAAATTAGCTACTTTAACTTTTTTTCCGGCTCAAATTAAAAGGCAGAAATGCGTAGAAAATCACGGTTAATTCGGTGATGCCTGTTTTCCTCTCATGCATCGTAAATTGAGTTTGTTTCGAGTAAAATTCCTCCAGAAAAGCACCTCTCTCATTTAAATATATCTTTCTAGTATTAATCCAGTTTTATACCATAATAGTCCGGCACCCAGGTAACTAAACAAAATTGCTCAATCTCTTTGGGTAATTTAATTGCGAGCATAGTTGAATGGAGCATTAAGTAAAATTAAAAAAATAACATGTTTTCATTTCCGCTTCTTTTTCATTCTGTTGTCATGAGCGTGTAAGCATGTTTAATATTTATGTCTGACCAAAAGCACGAGTTCAACTTATTGAATGTTATAAATGTATGATACCAGATAAGTGGCAGAATGTTGACTTACTTTGGATTTGATTTAAAAAGAAGAGAGACGCGATGAGACGAGTACGAGTACGGGTGAAGACGTTTGCGATGTACGCAGATGCGAAGTGTAATGGTTGTGTAGTTTTTGCTGTTCTAATAAATGTTTGTTTAGTCTAAAATAGAATGAATGTCATTCAGACGTCAACAATCATGATCTACACAGTAATAACCAGATATTCAACATGAACAGAAAACCACATTTTTTATTTTGTATATATATATATAAAAAAACATCAAATATCAATCTGCTAGACAAACTGCACTATATTTGTAATATACATAATTATTAGGATTAAATAAAATTATCCCATCCATAATCATTATTCAAGATACAAAAAACTCTGACATAAAACTATTAGCACTAATAATTAATCAAACTTGATAAAGACAATCCTTATTTGAAATTCCAGTAATCAAAATGGTTAATTAGCCGGGGTTCGTCGTGTTAATCTAAATTTCAATGACAACCCTCCACGAAGCCAATTGTTGACGATAGAAAAGGGGAATATATCCCAAAATCATCTCACGATGAGAATAAAAAGAGAAACTATTAACCCAGTATACTTACAAAGTATTATAAATTAATAAAAAAACATACTATTATACAAACGCAGTATTAACAATTAATAGCAAATTCTATTTAAAAATTGCAAAATAAATCTCTATGTAACCTTTTCATCTTTACACCTTACTCATGTACCAAACATTGAACATAGGTTCCGTATTTAAACGGAAAAAATGGGATTTTAATTTAGTGTTTTATTATAATATAAAATACAAAAAGAAATATTAAACTGAAATTAAAATTTTTAAAATTTAATCTATTAGAATAATATATAATATATTTCGAGATTAATATTTGTATGTATTTATAACATGCCTTTGATTAATTGATATATTTAACTATGAAAGAGTATAAAATGTGAAATGAAAACGCAATAAAACTTTAATAACGTTTCTTTATATATATATATATATATATATATATATATATATATATATATATATATTTTAGTCAATGCACAATAACTTCATCCCCGAAAAAAACGTTATTGTGCTTTTTATTGCGTTTGCGTTTTTCATTTCACATTTTATACTCTTTCATTTTACGATTTATACTCTATCTACCACAGCGCTTTTGGAATTGC
This sequence comes from Araneus ventricosus, assembly GCA_013235015.1. Taxonomy (NCBI): domain Eukaryota; kingdom Metazoa; phylum Arthropoda; class Arachnida; order Araneae; family Araneidae; genus Araneus; species Araneus ventricosus. Next base: position 5,334 of record BGPR01036139.1, read on the forward strand.
AGCTTTTAGCGCATTCATTGTGTATGTGATATATTTATATATTTTTTTCCATTCTGTTACTATTCGCACTCTTGTCTTTTCTCGGATATACTTTCAATTCGTTTTTTCATATCCTTTCGAATTTGATATGAATGTTTGCTATTTTATTTTATTGTTTTTCTATTATGTTTTGCTTCTTTTATATATATATATATATATCTTTTTCAGGTATCTGATGCTGTATAATAAGTCATTCTGTGATGTTTTGTCCCTCTGCCAAAATTCTGGGGACAAATACAATTAAGTCAATTACTCCGTTTGAAAATTCTCAACTGCTATAGCTTCCGTGTCTATTTCTTTATAACCAAAAAGAATGCTTAAGAGCAGTGGCCTAGCGTGATTTAAACACCGCAGACTGGAGGCAGTATTTCTGAAATAAGTGGTTTCCCTGGGTTTTTCACATACCGCAGTTCGAGGGTTTTATCAAGATTGATGGAGGAACAAAAAAACCATCCAATTTATATATATATATATGTTTCTGTGAAAGGAACTGGAGTAATAAAAGAAATCGGAGAAGTGTGACAAAAATTTCTTGAATCAGACTACCAAAATATCCTCGGAAGCCTGTTCGATGCTCGGGATAGTGCATGGCATGAGTCAGTCGGGCAGACAAAATGCAGTGAAATTTATCGATGCCTTCCGATTGTGCACATGTCTTTGAAGTCGTAAATACGGGTGAAACTATTCCGATCTGATAACTATTGCTCTAATTGTCAAATACTCGATCACTAGGAATAACAAAAAAAGATCAGAACCTGTCATTACTGTCTGGTCTTTCATCATCTTCGGAGTTATGCAGTTCGCTGAAAATGAGTCCTGGACAGGGAGTGTAGCAAGGTTTTGGTAACTTTCCCATGCGTTCCCCTCTCCCGTCGTCATTCGGTTGAGAGAGTATGGTTTATATTTCAACGCACTCGTTTTTTCTCATGAAAACTTAGTTATAATAAGTTGTGATAGCACGGTATTAACACAGGTTGGAAGAATGGCGCAATTCATTCAAATTGATTGGGCAATTGCATTGGGGAATTTGCCATCTTCATTTCTACGAGTTCATCAAATATTTCGCCATTTAGTGGCGATACCATTGTTCTTAAATCCTTAAGTGTTCCATTTTATAAACAACTAAGTGGACGTGATTAGCTCCTAGTGGCTGGCTTCAAGATTATTGATTGTAAGATTCCCGACGTTAACCGAAAAAAATCTTAGTACAATTTAACAGTATTTACTCGATATCTCAGTTACAATATAATGAAGAAAATACTTTGAAAAGTTGGTTGCTCTCTATCTTGGCCCGAAATCCCATTCCAGATGGTTAATAACAGCTAACATACTGAATTTCAGTGGAGAAACCCATCAGAACGACTTAAAGAACCGGTTCAATTTATTTTGAAGCCATGCATACCAAATTGGTTCAGTATTTAAAACAAGAAATGCTTCACGGACGACCAAAGGTGCACGTCCAAAGCAATAAAAATGACACGGTATCTACCCGATGCAGAACTCAGTCCTCAACTCTTCTAATTGCTAAATGATATGGAAATTCTGAAACTTGCTTTTGCGGTGTGTTTGTTACCAATAAGGTAAAAAATCAGAGAAGTTTATATTTTTATTAAAACCGAAATAACCTTTTGCTTTATGTATATATCTTAGGCGAATTGAGATAATAAGGCTTATTGCAAAGAGCCTGGTCATTTTGCAACAAGCCTGATTATTTCAATTCGCCTACGACATATAACATCGCCCGACTGCTATTTATGGGCACGATGATAAGTGTAGAATTTTCGACAAATTATTCTCATTCTTATCAATGGATCTATGGTAATTAAGTTTCAAATGTATTTATTCAAAATCTAGTTTCTTTTCTTTTTTAACAACTTTGGAGTAAATGCACGACTGGAAGAGTTTGCCAAAGACGATACTATTTTTAATGTTAATGGAAAGGTAAGTACTTAATAACTACAGTTACAGTGACCTAATTTTTCCAGAGAAAAACCTATTAGACTGAATTTTTCAAAAGAAAAACCACTATAGTTTAAGTATGAATCAGTCCCTCTCAAGCTGATGTCATCTAAGAGGAGCGATGGGGAAGAAATGAATAGAAACACCTTGCGTAAACCCAACTAGAGTCATTAGTTTTCAGTTTATTGAATAACTTCGTCGTTGACGCTTTACCATAAGAAACTGACCAGTTTTGATATATTTATTTATTTATTATTAATAGTAGTAGTGATTCGAATATTTAACAACTGGAGTTACGATTTCCATGACATGTGCTCCACCGGATGACATCATTCTATTTTATTGCTGTGTTTTTTCCCTCACTAATTCACAAACAGTTTTGAATTTTTGGGAATCAATCCAATGTGCACGCTGTAGAATTCGTAGTATCCATATTCTCGCATGCCGACTCATTCATTCTAGGGCTACCTTGAATCGGTACAGTATAGCGTTATATAAAACTGGTATCACAGGGAGTGGTTTAAAAAACATGATAATGACTTTTCTTTGACGTACCACCTTAATAGAATGGCCACACTGTGCATAGTATGTTCGCTTTTTCCTTTCATTTTAAAACTTGCATAGTATTTTATTATGCATATTCAAAACTACTTGCTTTATTTTATACTGTCATTATCCACTCAGTTCTTTATCATCATAACAAACTGAATGATAATAAAAACAAAATTCGACAACACAGTTTAGAAAATTTCCTGAATGATGCTTACGAAACTGTAATGAATTGTTTTCGACATTCTGTTTTAAAAGGAGACGTTGAAAAAAAGGAGAAAAAAATGAAATAATTTGTAGTAAAAAAATTTCCAGATTGAATATTGGAGGGAATTGTATGCTGCTTTAAAGGCATTTCACTTGCAACCAAATTTTGAAATAGACACACTTAATTATACCTTTAACAGAAAACAAACTGGCCTACCATTTAAATATCTTTGAAAACTATTGAAAGCCAAGAGTTGTTTATTCTTTAAAACTTTTGAATGAAAAAGTTTCGAAGATCCTTGACAATATCCTTCCCTTCAATGGCCAAGAATCGAAGTCAATGGATTGCGTCTCATGTTTCGGAGATTATTACGAACAATACCAGCGCAAAACGTGATCCTACTGAAACTCGTTGAACTCGATCTATTGTGAAACTAAACAAATGAGAGAGGAACAGAAGCTATTCGTGTTTTATACGTGTCGACTATTGTGCATTCTTTTAATTCGGTAGCTCTTTGCTGCGAAAACCATTACCGAGATATGCTTATCTATTTCTCTAAGAAAGTGAAATACATGTTAGAGTGCTTCAAGAATATTATTCTTTGTGAATGTCACTTGGAAGCCGTTTACAATTACAAAATGTGCTTCTTCATAACATGTCCTGAATTGACATATATCTAGACGAATTAATGTCCTGAATCTATAATCTGAGAAATTGGGTTGTTTGCAATAATAATTTGAAGTTAATTCTTTTGCGAAACAAAAGATCTAATTCATCTTACTTCTGATGGCAGAAACGTTTTTCTAGAGAAACAGTTCTTCCTCTTTCACAAATACATATAGCTTTTTTCCATGCATATCATTTTCTTTTAACATGCCATCAATTTCATCGTCTCCTGAAATATACACTTTTCAAATCACCTACATAGTGACGGGGAGGGGGAGAGGGGAAAAAGATTGTAGATGCTCCGGATACCAATTATGTGCAAATATTAGCAAGTTTGTTTCATTTTTTAAAGTTATTTATGAGGTGAGAATAAATAATACTTTATCCCTGGATGCTATTTATCCTTGCTAAGTCACTATTTTAGACAAAATGCACATATATATGACCCAAATGTAAAAAAGTTGATTAACAAGTTGTAACGCATATTCTGTTTCTGCTATTTTGATCCTTTTTCATCTATTTTTTCATTGTTTAGATGTCGTGCACGTTTGGTATCCAAAAGATTCCTTTGTTGAATTTTCACGGCGCACACAGTAGTATCTTAGTATCAAATAAAAAGGATTAAAATATATTGATTCCTTACACTATTACAGAAAAAGCGACAACACTACAAGCTGCCATGCAGAACTTGGGTTTATTGTTTTGGATTAAATGCAATATTTAAAGCAAAATGACAAAATAATCAAGACTGGTAAATATTTGAAAAAAATACTTTTGATGCTACGTTCAATATCAAATGCAAAATTCTTTTATTGGAAACCAATACTTTTAACGTATTGATGTTTTGGATACGAAATTTAATAATACAGTCGACGCTCGTTATAAAGACCACACATTATAAAGACCATTCCATTATAACGACCAGTGATAAAATCCCCAACTGTGTTTCAATATGCACTCTATGTTATTTTACTTCCGCTATAACGACCGTCCAGTGTCGTCTAATCCCAATGTCCGAATTCAGCGGACACTCTTCCCGGTATTTTTCCCAAATTCCTTTATTTTCTACTTTAAAATCTATTTTAGAAATATATTTGCCATTGATAAAATTCTATTCTTATTACCAATGATAAAAAATAATTTGAGTATTTATTTGGAATCTCTTTAAAAAATAGCCTATTTTTACGGAACTGCTGAACGAGCATGTGTATATTTTTTTTATTATATTCACTATAGCGACCACTCGTTATAAGGACCTTTTGCTCTGGAACGCAGAGGATCGTTATAACGAGCGTCGACTGTAGTTGAAACCACCTTAAAGTAAAATAAAACATATATTTTTAGTTGCAATTAGATTAAGATTAACAATAGTTTAGTTGCAATTAGATTAAGATTGTGAAAAAAAAAGAAAGTGAAAAAATTAAAACAAAGCACAATGATACCGAAAAAAGACTAAGAAAAATCAAAAATGGGGACGAATAATTTCTACTAAATACTACATAGTACTAGTTGAAAGAGATACTGACTTATTGATATCTGCAAAACAATTTGCATCAAGGCATAACAATAAGCTTTTAACATGTACAATAAAAAGTGTTTCCAAGTCTATCGTTGAAAATTAAAATTCATTTTTCGTTTCTTAAATATTACTTAGAAGTCATTTTCTATTTGATACACTTTAAACAATCGCGTAAGAAATATTTCTACAGTAAAAATTTCTAATTCTTCCCTAATTATATGCCTGCAGCAATGCTAAAAAATGTAGCTTCTTACATTTGCTAAAATTAAAATGAACTTTCATAAATAAAAATCGCATATTCGAGGAAATGATGCATGAAATTCTCTTTAGACAAAGTCATAATCAATAGCTTCGCACGTGACACTTTTATCTAAATATGTATTTTTCCTGATTTTAATATTATTTCATTTCAGTCGAAACCATTTGTTGCTTTCCAAAATACGTTTGTTATCCCACGAATTGTGTAAAGATCAAAATTGTGTTTAAAATTTCCTCTTTCTAGTTTGCTATCCATTCGACAACATACTTTTCTTCTTAATATGGCATGTTATGAAGGTTATTTTATTGTTTTGTTACAGGAAAATGAATTTTTTGTTGACAAACAAAACAAATGATTTAAAAAATAATAGGTTGAATAATATTATTGTTGGTATTTACAAAGACTTATTATTTTATTATGACAGCCTTTTCTTTTATGCATTTAAAATGAACAGTTTCTTCTTCGCCAAAGTGGTTTCGATTTGTAATTTAAAAAAATAGCTTTAAATCAAAATTTTTGAATAATTTTTCTATACTTCCAAATGCATTTTTGTTCAATACTTAAAGTGTCTCCTCAACACTTCAACAAAATATGACATATTAATGAATATTATTATAACTGAAATAAAATTGAATAATTCGAAAAAATTCCTTACCTGCACTTTCAAAAGCACTTTTTTGTTTAAATTGCTTTATCAACGCCTTTCAAGGTGGACAAAGGAGAATATGCAGAACTTCGGGAATCCGAACTTTTTGGAGCTGACCTCTGTTCGGTAAAATACTCTTGATATGCCAAATGCCGTAGAGTATTGGGAAAGAGTGCGGAAAGAGCTAGTTGAGATTCGCAGCGTCGAGCAGGTTCGGTTCTTTGCTTCGAAAGAAGAAAACCGATGTTGTTTCTACTGATGAAGGTGATGTATTCATTCAAATGTTTCTTTTAAGTTAGGGATAAACATTAGCTTTGTTTCGGGTTCGTGGTTCTTATTTTCCCTTCATTTTTTAGTAAAATCTTTTCAGAAAATCAAAAAAGGATATTCGGATTATACGAAATTTCGGATTCTTGGGGTTCGGATTTCCGGGGTTCTATTATTTAACGTAAATGGAAGTCTTAAATAACTGAAGTAAAACTGAATTTAGGATGATTTGAAAAGGTTCCAGCAATTTTTAAAGGTAGGTCGAGCAAACCAAAATAAGTCAGTTTTACATAGGAACATAATGGTGGAAACGTTATGTTCGCGCGCTAGAGATGCAAGCAGAATTATAAATAAATGAATTTAAATATGGCTTACAAACAGATTTCGTTAAAAAAAATACGCGCATAATGTTGCAGAAGATGCTCGAAACACATGAGAGCTAGATCACTATGAATTTCCATTGGGATAGATCCAATTACACTCTACTTATGATGAAGATAATTCATGGTAGACTTCTCGACAGTCTAAAAAAATTTTCACAATAAAAGCACACGGCTATCCGCTCTTTTCCATCAGCTGTCCTATACTTTTCTACAAACTGTATATCTGCCTCTTCAGAATTTCTGTATAACTTTATTCTACTTTCGCTACTTATTCGAGAGGAAAATTGGGCTCTTGCTGAACAATGTCTTTTAAAGTACACACATGACGTTTCTGCCTTATATCTCCATCTAAAATGATTTGTTGTTGTATGTTAGACCTGCCCTTGAATTTTGTTGGAAACCTTACAAATCACCTTGTATTCTAAGATTATGATACTATGAAAAAATTTAAATCAAAATCGCCCCGAAGCCGTCCCATGTATCTGAGTGACGGTCGCTGCGATAGCTCGAGTTCTAATGGCCATCGCCGGCAACGGCCCGATCCCTCCCGTAGGAAGTATGCATTATCTCCGACAGATGGCAGGCCCCAACCATTATCGTACCCACCAGGGAAGCGAGAACTCCGTTTGCTTATCCGGCGGCTTATCATCTACGCATTCGCGGTATTCTCCAGTGGGGCTATGAAAAAGTGATGAAACAGAATAAGGCAAATATTTAAAGCATACAGTTGTTTGAAGAAAAAGAAATTCGTTACACTGACGATATGAAAATTGTTGCATCAATGAAAAAAGGTCAGAACTGTATTTACTACAAACAAGTAATCGCTCACTTGATCTTTAGCGCAAAAACTCTTCGAAAAAAAATTAATATTCATCAGCAGCGACTCTTTTAGTTTTCGCCACTCCAAAGAAGTTAAGAAGACAAAAACCTCACGCGGAATGTAACACGAAGAGCTCCGAACTTGAAATGTGTATGCTTGTTCGTCAGGGCGATAAACAATTAATGTTCATTTATATTAAATCAGTAAAACGAGGGGAGGGGTAAAATATTAGACGGTTTTAGAAACTACAGGAATTAAAATACCCAAAATGGGTTTAAAGATTCTTCATTCACATTTATTGACAAGTCAAGTTAAAAGAAGTTTCTTATACTTTACGGTTCAAATTATTTTTTCTTATTTTAATCAATAAATAAATTTTAAAAAACGACAACTTAGAAACACTTCACATTCAAAAGTTTTCATTTATAACAGGTTAATAATTCTCTTAATTAATTAATTAAAAATATTCATTTGCATCCAGATCACACTGCCATTTATGTCCCATCAAACTCTCCCCACTCCAAATTTAAAGCGGAAATGCAGAAAAAAGCGCGCAACTCTGGTGATGCCAAATGGTGTCACAGGCCCAACCAGCGGAAGTGGTCTCCCCTAAACTTTCTCGTATACTTCTCAAAAATTTGTCATTTCCCCTCCCCCTGCGTGGATAAAAAATTCGAACCTACTGTAACCTAGAATGCAATGACTATCAGAAGGTTTTTCATTGTAGATTATAGTGATTGTAAAATATTCAGGTGAAAAATCAAATTCAAAGAGATGCGTATGTATTAAAACTTAGCAATATTTATTTTCTAGCAAGCTCCGCTAATGCATGCACAGAGATTAATTACTTCCAGTACGCAAGTAGAAACTAGGTAAAGAATCAATTTCAAAAAGATGCTTACCGATTTTCCGCTCTTGGACGACTGAAGGACAAACTGACGTAATTCGCTCCATAGATTTCGCATGCACAGAAGATTGCTTCCGGTACGCATGCGCGTGGAGATAGGATTCTTTTCAAAAGTAAATTATACAGACCGACAGACAACCAACCTTTTGACGGATTTGGCCCAAAATTTTTTACGGACCTACATTAATGACGATAAAACTATGTACCAAATTTTATCCATCTAACTATTCAAGTTTTTGAGTTATAGTGGTCGCATGACCGCGGACATATAGGCATACAGACTTCCCGTTGACGGATTTTGTCCAAAAGTTGATAGAAACCTACAAATTATGTTTAAAGACCACATACCAAATTTCATTCCCGTAGCTCTAATAGTTTTCGAGTTATCGTGTTCACAGACACACAGATATACAGACACACAGACAGACATAATTCCAAAATTGTGTTTTTCGGACTCAGGGAGGTCTAAAACGTGGAGATCCGTCAAAATCTCGAGTTCGAATTTTTTGACGATTACAATACTTTATCTTTGTATACTTCGTATACGAGAAAGTAAAAAGGGTTAGGAACACACTTTTATTAGCGAACTAAAAAGTAGAAACTAATATTTTTAATCAAAAATTTGAGTGTCAAAACAAAAACGTAAAAACGTTCAGCGCTGATAGAAATCAATTGGAATTTTAATGGCATTCATAATATATTTTAATTTTTAATGAATATTAAAGAAATTTCTTTCGTATGACATTCACTGTACCTTCATTTCCTCATCGTATTGTTTCCAGCTTCTCACGTTTTGATGTTTTCGTTGCGACCCCCTTACTTTCGATAAAATAAATTATCATTTTACTTTTAAGTGCACCAATAAAAAAGGGTTTTTAAAAGCCTTTTTTATTTTTATTATTATCCAATTCGTAGGGTTAATATGCTTCAAAATTCATCGTCTTAAATATTATGGAAGCTTGTAATTAGTTTTGTTTCAAATTCACTAATAGGCGGTGGCACTTGTATAGAATCAAAATTTAATTAAATTAATCGATTAGCTGATGATTAATTTCTGAATATATTAATATAATGTATTGCCATCGAGAACACACAAGTTTTCAAAATTTCAAACTCTAACACGTCAAAAAGTGAATGAAGAATCGAATATAAAATTCCATCTTTAAAAGCATGAAACAATAATTCATGTTAAAAACGGCTTCACTTTCCAAACTGACGCCTTCTCACAGGAGAGTCCGTGAAAGCTTTTCGAAAGCGAATTTTCGAAACCGTGAAAGAATGAGTTTCCCTTCAAGTTACCGGCGTCAACTTAGCAAAACTGCGCTTCTCCCAACTGCATGTTCTAGGGTGGGAATTAAAAAAAATACTCTTGACAATTAAGAGACAAATTGTCTTTCCGAAAATATCGTTTACACGAAAGAGACAACTTAGAAGACGTCAAGTTCTCCTAACCACTGTCGGATATAAATATATAATGATTCATAATATTTTTAAACAACTTTTCATTATTTAATGTAGTTTATTATTTAAATTTGTTCATTTTATGAATACGTGCATTTGATATATATATTTTTTAATTTTTTAAAAACGACATAGTCATATATGCATTTCGTTTTTTCTCTTGCGAAAGTTACATATAGGCAGAACCTCTAGTATATATTCCATAAAACTATAAACTAAACAATACTTTATTTTTAAAGATGCCAGTATTCTCAATGGAATTTCTAAGACATATGTTGGACGTGAATGACAACGCGCCTGTTAAAAAACCACTAGCTGTGTGGCCCGGCGTTGCACGGGCTATCACGAATAATAGGATATTCCCGGGCGAAGAGAAGTGAGGTCACGCGAGACCTTGGGATCCACACATTTTCATATGCCCCGCCTCCGTTTTCTCTACAATCAACAAATATTGTCACTTACTTTCCCTAACAAACGTTGCGAAGTTAAACACTTTAATGCAAAAAAAGAAAGAAAAAAGCATGAAAACGATTTTTTTCCGTTGTTAATAAATCCAAACACAGAAGCTCGCTCAAAAAGAAATACCAACTTCCGTTAAATAAATAAAAAAAATGCAACACCGAATGCGAAAACTAATAATGGGGGGGGGG
>BGPR01036141.1:0-15664 GCA_013235015.1 Araneus ventricosus
GAAAAATTCGACTGTTTATTGAAAACTTTGGAAAAATTATTAAACAGTCATGTTGCTGGGAAGATAAACACTCCTCGACGAAATCCGAACGTGACTTGCTGGAAGTGTAACAAAAAGGGGCACGTACAGAGATAGTGCCAGACGATTTCACCGAACCAGGAAAACTAATGTAAGACCTTCTTACGGGGCGAAGGCTGCCTTTTCTCAATAAAGCCCCTGAAGAAGGACTGAAAGTTTCCGCACTTTGCGGAGGAAGAAATGGACTCTACTTGGAAGGATCTATTTGCGGTATCCCTTGTTTGATGTTAGTGGACACCGGCGCCAATGTCACTCTCGTAAGGACAGACTTGGCCCAGAAATTGAAGGGGAATTTTATTTACACGACTCCTAACATTTCTTTAAAGACCGCTATTGGTGAAAAGGCGGAGATACACGGGAAGCTGGATGCAGCAATTGAATGCGGATCTAGAAAATTCCAACACAAAATCTACGTAGCTGACATCACCGATCCCTGTATTCTCGGCCTGGATTTTCTGCAAAAATTTAACTTCATGGTGGACCTGGAGAAGAACGAGATTCGGACAGGAGGAGAAGAAATTCCTTTGTTTTCAGCCAGTGCAGAGGATTCGAAGTTATGCTCTGTATTGGCTAAAGAGAAAACTATTATACCATCAAGATCGGAATGTCTTATCCAGGGAGTCCCAGAAGCTTCTGGTAAATTCAGATACGCCGTAACGGACTTCCCTAGCCAAGTTTCCCAGAAGGGTGTCCTTGTGGCGGCCACACTCGTTGATTTAAAAAAAGAAGCCATCCCCGTTCGAGTTCTGAATTTGGACCATAAACCCAAGACCATCAACAAAGGAGCTGTTATTGCGACGTGTGAGCCAGTGGTGGATATCGTTGCTCGTCCTCAAGAATTTTCCGAATCACTACGCCTCCCGTCAATCTTGGAGAATCTTGAAGGGCTTAATGAAGAACAACGAACAGCAGTGAAGGAATTGCTACAAGAATTTCTGAACTTGTTTTCTACTAGTGACTAGCACAGAATTAATACAGGTAATCATCCACCAATCAAGCAATATCCAAGACGTTTGCCTCTTGCAAAGAAAGAGGAAGCGGAGCGTTTAGTTAAAGAGATGGTGGATAACGGAATAATAGAAGAATCGTCAGGACCTTGGGCTTCGCCCATTGTGCTTGTTAAGAAGAAAGATGGGTCGACACGTTTCTGTGTCGACTACAGGAAGTTAAACGAGATCACAATAAAGGATAGTTATCCTCTACCACGGATAGACAACACCCCGGATGCTTTGAACGGAAGCCAATGGTTTTCGACATTAGACTTGAAAAGTGGATACTGGCAAGTCGAGATCCAACCTGAAGATAAAGAAAAGACAGCCTTCACCACCGGACAAGGACTCTGGCAATTTAAGGTAATGCCTTTCGGACTTTGTAACGCCCCTGCCACATTCGAACGATTAATGGAGACAGTATTGCGTGGACTTACGTCTGAAGCCTGCTTAGTTTATCTTGATGACATTATTATAGTAGGACGAACATTTCAAGAACATCTTAATAATATTCGTAAAGTATTCCAGAGACTGCAGAAAACTAACCTCAAGCTAAGTCCAAAGAAATGCAGATTCTTCCGAAAGGAAGTTTCTTATCTTGGACACATAATTTCAGCAGATGGAGTTAAAACCGACCCAGAAAAGACTAAGGCAGTAGTTGATTGGCCTCGTCCAGAGACAGTACACGATCTCCGAAGTTTCCTTGGACTTTGCACCTATTACCGTCGTTTTGTAAGGAATTTCTCTGCAATAGCAAGACCCCTACATAAACTAACTGAAGCTAGATCAAACTTTAATTGGATTGAAGAATGCGAGAAATCTTTCAATAATCTAAAACAGGCTTTGATAACGTCCCCTGTCTTGACCTATCCCCGGACTGACAAGGAATTTATCTTGGATACGGATGCTAGTAATGAGGGAATAGGAGCCGTGCTCTCTCAGAAGATTGGAAACGAAGAATGTGTCATCGCTTACTTCAGCAAGAGCTTGGGTAAGCCGGAAAGAAATTATTGTGTCACGCGTAAAGAATTACTAGCCATCGTGAAATCTATAGAGCATTTCCATCACTACCTCTATGGACGTAAATTTCTTCTCCGGACTGATCATGCATCCCTTAGATGGCTTTTGAATTTTAGAGAACCTGAAGGCCAGATAGCTCGTTGGATCCAAAGACTGCAAGAATATGACTTCGAAATCCAGCACCGCAAGGGAACCTCTCACGGAAATGCAGATGCGCTCTCTCGAAGACCCTGTAAAGAGAATTGCAAACATTGCACGAATGCAGAGAAAAAGTTCGGAATGGAAACGGACATTTACGTGAAAGTTTTAACAACTGAGGATGCCTGGTCTTCAAGTGAGGTTCAAAAGGCACAGCTAGAAGACCCTGCTATTAGGCCAAGTCTGGAGAGGAAATTAAATTCGGAAGATCGACCATCCTGGCAAGAAATCGCTCCGGAAAGCCCTGCAACAAAACGATATTGGGCTCTTTGGGACTCCTTACACCTTAAGGATGGTGTTTTATATCGTAAGTGGGAGAGTGACGATGGAAGTTCTTGTCGCTGGCAACTAATTCTCCCGAAAAGCAGAATTCAAGAAACTCTGCGAGAGACTCATGACAGCGCAAGTGGAGGCCATTTTGGAGTTATGAAAACTTTGAGCAAAACCCGAGAGCGATTCTATTGGGATAGACTTCGCGCCGACGTCGAAAAATGGTGCAGAGAATGCCACGCTTGCGGAGCCCGAAAAGGACCCAAAACAAGAACTAAAGGCCGTTTACAGCGCTATAATGTAGGCGCACCTTTCGAAAGAATGGCTTTGGATATTTTAGGACCTCTTCCTGTAACGACAAAGGGCAATCGGTATGTACTGGTATTGATGGACTATTTTACCAAATGGCCAGAGGCAATCCCCATTCCAGATCAGGAAGCCTCGACTGTGGCTGAAAAACTTGTTCGAGCATGGATTTCGTGGTATGGCGTACCTATGATATTACATTCGGATCAAGGTACAAATTTTAATTCCGCTCTCTTTACTGAGCTCTGCAAACTTTTAGGAATTCTGAAGACTCGAACGACGGCGTTCCATCCTGAGTCCGATGGCATGGTCGAGAGGTTTAATCGAACGATTTTAAACCATCTATCTTTATTTGTATCGAAGAATCAGACTGACTGGGATACACATTTACCACTCTTTCTCTTGGCCTATAGGAGCGCAGACCATGAAGCGACCGGATGCACTCCAGCAGATATGCTTTTTGGTCGAACACTGCGATTGCCATGTGATATCCTATTTGGACGACCGAGTGATACGCCTTCCTCGCCGAATGAATACCTGAATAATTTAGAGGCACGTTTGGAAAGCGTACATGCGTTTGCCAGACAGCGAATTAAATTGGCCAGTGAACGAATGAAGACTCGCTACGATTCCGGAGCAACCGGCCATCATTTTAAGGAGGGAGACCAAGTCTGGATGTATAACCCGAAGCGACGGAGAGGTCTGAGCCCGAAATTACAGCAGAACTGGGAAGGACCTTATACTATCGTCAAGAAACTGAACGATGTCATCTACAGAGTTCAGAGGTCACCTAACGCCAAGCCAAAAGTAATTCACATCAATCGGCTAACCCCCGACCGGGCTACTGATCACAGTTCGGTGTAATGAGACTGCCGGGACGTCAGTCTTTGAAGAGGGGAGCAGTGTTACAGTCATGGAAAGTCGCTTCCCAGCAATGCAGGTCTTATGGTTGGGAAGAGGGTTTTACAAGGTGAAGCATGGAGTGACCTCAGCGACTCTCGTGGCACGCATGACCTTGGCGACAAACTTGGCGACCATTTTGGCGACAAATAGATTATTCTCGAAAATGCAACCCTTTTCTCGATATTTCTATTAGGGGCCGAGATCTAGGATTTTCATGAAAATTCTATGTGACGTCACGGCCTAACGGGGAGAGTATATAAGACCGCGTTTGGACCACAACAGCGTCTTTATCGATTGGTTACTTCTCTTTAAAGCGCGAACGTCTTCGGAGTTCTATCCGCTGTGTGAACTAATCAGCTGGTGAGCTGAGCTGCTATTGTCTTTACTAGTTATTTGCTGACTGTTTGTGCTGTTAGATATCAAAGTGCTGAACTGTCATTACCTGTGAATTGTTGTCTATTTACATTGGTAATCTGTGCAAAAACTATTGTTTCTTGTACCTGTGTTACGTGTTTTCCTGGGTATTTGTAAATAAACCTTCATTCTCCATTATCCTGCGTGTTGGACTGTTTACACCATATACCACAAAGAGACCTTTTGCAACAGTATTGATTTAATACTGTCAAGGACTGGTTTAACCTTTGCTATGGAACTACCTGCTCAGTTTTCTTAGAATGATTAGCACTGCATCTAATTGAAAGTAGGGCCTTTGCTGCTTCAAATCCCTTAACATAAATTCAAGTACTTTTAAAATTAGTTAAATCTTTTAACCTCTCAAATTCAACGCGGCGCCTGTAGCCAAAATTAAAATAGTTTTAATTAATTGTTTAAATTTCTTATTCACTTATTTGTGTAAGTGGACATTTGGGAAGGTTTTGACTAGTGAATTTATGACTTCTATGTGGTTTAAAACATTATTTTCCATGTTTCTCCCGAGATCAGTGAATTTCTCACTCTCCACTGCATGATTTCTTGTTAATCAGTGTAATGAATATTATAATATAGTTCAAATTGATTTTCCTGAATTTACGTGTTTATTCACAATTCATTTCAATACTATTTATTCATTTATGTAACTGATGACTAGACAAATATCAAAACCACATTCTCAGACTATGTTTTTCTTTTTGAAACCGGCCTTCTAAACTAAGAGATACTCTTCAATAACTTTTACATTTGCTTTATTTGGAAATTATGTCACGAACAATCAGGAGTGGCGCTAGAGTCTGCCCGACGGGGGGGGCACAATCTCCCCGAGAGTGGGCACGGTCTCCTCGACTGTGGGGCAAGATTTGCTTTTCGGGGGAGGATTGTAATGAAATTGGTCTCAAATTTACGTCAGATCTTTATTTATCTACTAGTTGAATGCCCGGTTGCGTGAACGAGGTACAAAAATTTTGGGTGCCACCCCTGTGAACAATGCAATATCTTGCTCCATATTGCTAACTCATGGAATATGATCTCTTTCTATCTTAAAAATATGCCAATTTGATGGGAAGGCAAGCTCATTTTCTTATCTGAACTTAATGCTATCTTATAGCTGTGTAAATACAGTAGAGTCTCCCTACAACGAAGTCTCTCTACGACGAATTTCTCTCTATAACGAAATTTTTAATCGGAATGTTAAATAACATTCAAAATATTCTCCATATAACGAAGTGGTTGTCTCCCTATAACGAATTTTTTCAGAGGTTCATCTTTTCGATTTTTGTCATTTTTGAAGAAAGTTGATAGTTTCTGTGCAACCAATTCGCTCACACGTGCCTGTTTCTGGAACTACTCACTCTTAAAATGTGAAACTTTTTCTGAAAATTTAACATCACGAAATGCAAAGCAATGTAAAATAAACGCAAGTACATACTAGTACATATTATTCTCTAAATTGGTGAATTGTCTTCACTTTTGAGCATTTTATTTATACAATAAAAATTAGTATAATTTTAACAAATTTAAAATATATATATATTACTTCATTTTTAATTGAAAATCATAATTAAATACATTTGAACTTATCGCACCTATTGAAAAGTTTGGAACATTTATTTAAATAACTTCAAAAATCTCTAATCTCCGTATAACGAAATTTTCTCTATAACCAATTTTTCAATTGGAACCAAGCGATTTCGTTATAGGGAGACTCCACTGTAATTGACTTGTAGAGCAGAAATGTGAGCTACGCAGTATTCCGCTGATTCCTGTAGAAGTCTGATAGACATATCTTGGCAACTTTTTTTATTATTAGTGCAATTAAGCAAATAAGTAATCCCATTATGTTGCAACTTACTACCAAACTACATGCATAATCGAACTTATCCCATTCATTATCTGCATTTAAAACTGCAATTTTTTTTTCTGTATTGGTGACCAAGTACAATTAATATGCTTGATCTATATAGCTCATCAGAAAATAACAAACTATCTGTTGCGAATGGCATCTCCTCACCAACCAATCAGAACTAACTTCAACTGACGTCAGCTGTTGTTATTCTGTTTTCACTTTGCAGATGCAGATGTACCTTGTAACTTCTCAATCTAATGCAGTGCGTTGTGTTTGTCCGTAATTAAATGTCTTTTATGGTCCACATCCTTGACTGTTCATTTCATCCAAAACCAAGATGTCAGCCCTACTTTTGTGTTTGAATTATTGTGTAGCAGAGAGTTACGCTACACTATCCACACAGAAAAATCTTGTATCTTCTTCGTATTTAGAAATTACGTATCCATTGTGTAAACGGTGTTGTATACAATTCCCCTACCGCTAAAAGTGTCTTAAAGTATTTTCCTTTATTAAAGTGAGGTAGTTTTTAATTTTATTTATTTACTCTGCTCTACTTATATTGAGTTTCATTTGTAGCTTAGAATTTCCTTCTATTAAAGGAAACAGAAAATAAGTTTAATGTGATGCCACCTTTTTCCTGCAACATGTCACTGAGCTGGTTAAAAAAAAAAGTCCGAATAATTATTTTCAGTGATGTAATGAGCTTGCTCTTTTTCTCGTTTAAAGAAAAAGTCACAATTTTTATCTATCTCAGCCTGTGAAGCAATGACTAATGCTATTTCTGTAATTGCTTACCTTTTGTGGAGAAATCAGCAAGTTATATACGAAATGTGTTTTGGGTTTCTGGCATTAGTCTTACAGAACTGATTTTTTCTTTTAAAAATCTTCCTGTATGGCTTGTTTCCATGACTAACTTATTCATTGTGTTATTCTTTGACTATGAACAGGGAATTTTATTTTTATTTATTTACTTTATCTCTGATTAATGACTTTTACACTTCAGTTATTGATTAGTTCAGTTACAATTTTAGAGAAAGAAATAATTTACAAATTGCTCATTTTGAGGAAGAAAGAATTCTCATTTCTATAACTATATACATTGTTAATCAGAAAAGTTTCAAAAACTGTAGTTATTTTTATTTTCTTGGCAGTTTGAAGATTTCGTAGTTGCAAGGATATTCCACCTGAACTTCCTTAAGTGAATAAATTTGGGAGAATTAAGTTACCCAAGACTTAATTGCCCAGCAAAATATTTAATAAAAAAAAGAAGCAATAAAAAAGTTCTCACTTTTAAAAAAAGATTTTGAGCGCTGTTCAACTGCACTGTTTATTTTGAAATTTTATTGAACAATTGTAGTGTTAATAGTGTTGTATACTTTTTGTTTATTTAAACCACTTAGTTATTTATTGAAATTATTCTTTTTTAAATGATGAAAAAAATTTATTACAATTATTTTCTCTTACTGTATTAAATTTATTTATTGTTTTTTATTGAGATTATGTGTTCATTAAAATCATTAACATTTAAAATAAATATTCACTGCCGCTCTCTTTCGTTAGGAAATTGTCTTTTTCTCTTGCTCTACTCATTTTTAGACACATTTTTTATTGCAATTTTTGAATTTTGTAATCCCATTAGTTTAAAATTAGCCAGTCTCGACTGAACTTGTCTGCATTTGTCTATAATAATAAAAAAAAACTTATTGCTGCAAAGGATAAAACAACTATCAAATTTCAATACAACTAATTTCAAAGCTGATTGAACCTTTAGTTTTGTATTAAATATGTGGATGATAGTTTCAGGACACCTTATCTCAAATTAACTTATTCTTTAAAAAAAGAGAACAAAAAAAAGTGAAAACAACTGAAACACAAAAGGAGAGAAATTGTATCTTTTTACATATCCATCTTGATATGTGTAGAAAATAAAGACTTCATATTCTAAATGTCATAATTTACAGAATATCTCCTTCATTACAGTGCTTATGTTTTATTTTGCCCTGAATTTAATAATGGGAATATTCTTAAATTAAATTTCTAACGTGCAATTTAATTACTATTTTGATCAAATCTATAATTTTATATGTATGATAAAAATTAAAATGACAGACGTTCCTAAAAATCTTATTTATAAAAATGTTCGTTATTTTGCATAATTATAAACAAATCTGCGTTCACATTCCAAAAAATATTCAAATGATGAACTTCCTTTCTGATGGTTTCTTGAACTTTTAATCAATGCATATATAAATGTAAATGCATGGAGGAAATAAACAGTCTCAGATATGAAACAAAAAATATGGAACTTACGAAAAAATTATCAGAAAAAAACTGTAATATATTGTAACTGTAATATTCATTTCTTAAAAGAGCAAGTCTAGAGGCTAGAAAACCTCTTACTAGAGATTTCGGCGAAGAAGCGGAAAGTGTTTTCTCCTGTTTTCAAGCAATCAAAAGATAAGATCTGCAATTTCCCTCGACTGCCTTGTGTTCTATCGTTACAAATCAAATTGCCCATCATAGAATAGACAAGGAAGTAAAATGGTTAAAACAAAGACAGATTAGTGAAATGCTACTGTGATATCCTAACCATTTACTCACTGCAGTTGTAGCAAAGGTAAGAATTGTTCTGGTATAGCATCTGTACATAAATTGTTACTGCTTTTATCTTTTAAGGCTTTTAAAAATATTAATTGTATTCTCAATTTGTCTTTCTTTAATTTTGTGTTGTTCTTCAATCTTAAACATTGATGAAATATTTAGACATTTCGGCATCATGTCTTTTTTATCACTGAAGTTCCATTCCATCATAAATCTATTTCCTTTTTAAATTCCTTTTGGTAGAAAGCATTCTGCTATGGCTATTGCAGCTTCTATAGAAGAAGTCTACCTTCTTTTTGGTCTTTTTTGCTCGAGTGATATTCAAGTCTCAGTTTCCGTCTCACTCACTTCGATATCGTAACAAAATTCTACTTGCTTTTCTTGAATCCTTGTTTTAAACCCCTATAATATAAAATACGTTTTCAATGATTAGCTAATCTATAATTAGCTAATTTCGAAAATCCGTTCTCTAGAGAACATTATTATCCTTGGTAAATAGTGGCAACTTTAATAGATTACAATCATTTTGTTATAATGGAATAAAAGTTTAAAATTTGTCCAGTTTCACCTAGTCATTTTGAATGCCCACTGTTTTGATTGAGCATGAATTATCTTCCCTCCGCTTAGCACAAAAGCAACTAGTCAAAGAACTCCCACACTTGCAATAGACAAAACCATGACCCTCAACGAGGGAAATTTACATGACGTCATGGCCCTCGCAGCAGAAGTTAGCAATATTTTTCAAAACATTAAAAACATCCCCGAAACTCTTAGACTTATTCATGAAGCAGATAATATTTGGGCAAAATTCATGATCCTTGCTGAAGCTCTACGATAATTGCCTGCTACCTTTGCCTCTACAACTGACATGTCCCCCTAAATTCTACTCGGTAAAAATAAATAATTGATACTAAATTCTGAGCTTAATATGAAAAAAAAAAAGTTTCACCAATACCACTTTTCACTGTTCTTTAAAATTTTTTATTAGGTGCAAATCAATGTATTATGCCACTAACCAATTTATTTCAGTCCGAATGGCAGATGAAAGTCCTTTGAGGCTATGCGCTTCCAAAGAACCCACCCCCACGTGCTATATCAATAACAAAGTTCCAATTTTTCTCCATTTCAAGTTATTATTTGTTCTTCGCAGAGATGGCGCTACACGGCAAAAGATTCATGACTAAAAATATTTTACTAATTATTGTACATATAGTGCTACAAGACAACTTTTAATACCTTTTGAATGTAACTTCGGCTCCACATGTGAATGATACTGATCGTGCTGCCTTACTATACAAATAGATATATCAGAAATGATATCTATTCAGAAAGTGTCCATTTCATGTATTAATAATACTGTCAATCTGAAAAGAGTAAATTTCTGTAATAACATCAGTCATGTTATTAGAGAAACATCAGTCAATAAATATAAAAACGTGTTTTGTTTGTTTCAGAAAGTCTTCCAGAGCTAATTTTATCAAATTTTTCATTCCGACAGGCAAATTTCAGTATTCACAGTATACATAAATAATTAAAAAATTTTGTAAAGAAAATAGTTCTTTCTGAAAAGTTTGACAAATAAATAACAAAATTAAAAGAACAATAACTATTTTAACCAATATTTTGTGTTTACTGTATAATGTTACACATGTAAAGTTAGAGAACTTATAAATATGTATACAGTTTTAAGTTATATCTAAATGGGTATACAATTGGAAATGAAAAGGATATCATATAACTGAATAGTAAACAAATATTCGTTTAATGAAGCAAAAATTTCAGATTCTTTCTCTTCAATGCAATAATAAATATGTTGATAATAACTTTAGCCCAACTTATTCCTTCTTTTCTTTTTCAAATGTGAAAACAAACGAAATGTAAATGATTAAAAAATCCTATTTTATAATAGTACTGTCTGGAAATATGTGTAAATTTGCACTGTATGTAGTAGTATACATCATTTATCTGCAACACTAAAAGGCAATTAGGGGCTGTCCATAAATGATGTCACACTTTTTTTCAATATTTTTGACCCCTCCCCCCCCTTTGTCACAAAGTGTCTCACTTTACCATACCCCTCCCCCCCCCTTGTCACATGTCACGCTATATTACATAAACATATACTTACAGTTCAGAAACAAAGCACTACGTTATAGATCATATTTCAAATTTTATTTTTAAACTTTAACTATGTGTTTTAATGACATTTGTGATCATAACAATAATAATGATTGTTTGTGTACTTATTTTGTATGAAATAAGATTAAGGTTTACAACAAAAAACCTAATTAATATACAATAGTAATAAAATATTAATATAAAAGAGCAATTGAAAACAGTAGTATTTTGGAATTTTATATATTTTGCTTTAAATCTTATCTTTACTTTATGAACACAAAATATTCTTAAATAGATTGAATTAAAATAAAAAGCACCTCAATAAGATCAACCTGTTTGTGCCACTACCAGTTCTACCACTCACCCAGGTGGGGCGAAGTATCTTTTGTTGGACATTTCAAGGGTGTGACAGGGGGAGGTTTTCTACTTAATGGTGAAGAATTTCTGCTGCTACTATATTCTCAGAACCTACCCTGAATGCCTTTTTCGAAAAGCAAGGAATATAAGTGGAAAATAATCACACGAAAGTTGTTTTAGCCCCGATTAAAAAAATATCCTTAAATTCTTGTAATTTCAAAATAACTTCAAAATTTAATCTGCTGATTTTAAATGTTTTTATTTTAACCAAAATGTGTGATGTCACACTTCTTGTTACCCCCTCCCCTCCCCTTGTCCAAACTGTCACAATTTCATGAACCCCCCCCCCCTCCAAGCGTGACATCATTTGTGGACGGCCCCTTAATGCAAAATATTGTAACAATAAACAAGTAAGCTGCAATACAAGAATTTACAAAATATTTCCCTTCAATTTAATCTTAAGCACACTGATTATATATTTTTTTCTTTTATTGCAAAATGATACTTTTTCCAAAAATGTGAAAGTGGGTGATGAAAGGGTTACTACAAATGAATACCTCTCTCTTGATATTGTACATTGATTTGTACTCCAATGAATTGTATACGCATTTATCTGAATTAACGTACCAATATAAAAAGTACCTGAATTTGTACTTTTCTAGACGCCAATATTCAATTGGCTGCCCCCCCCCCCCATTTTGCAAACTAAACCAAAGGATTATCTCACCTGGTCCATTCCAGCTCTGCCATGTTCTGATGATGCATTCAACGTTTTATAAAGTTTAAATGAAGACATATCATGGTACACTTGCTATGTTGTTAGTTGAGTTAGATAATAAGTGTAATAAAGTTTGTTTTATAAGAAAAAATAAAGTTGTTTCAAAATAATCTTACGTTTTTAATTGAGGTGAAAGATATTCAAGGCCCAAATGCAATGACTATTTTATAATTTTGGTCGCATCATTTCATAATTAATGAATCAATATCCTTAATGCTATAATTTACAATGTACAGCGGACCTCTATTTAACGAAATTCTATTTTGCGAATTTCTCTATTTTGCGAATTTCTCTATTTTGCGAACTTTTTCTTGAACCAAGAACATTTTGCGGATTTCTTCATAAATAACCTCCAAATAGCGAAGTGCATTCTCTATTTAACGAACTTTTTCTTGTGATCCAATATTTATTTTCTCCCTATTCCTCAAAATATTTCTAAACATTTCAAACTTATTCTTTCTTTTACCACATTTTATGGTGATCAATGACCTTGAAGCTGCAAAATGTCAAAGCGAAAGTGCTTGAGCATCAAAGAAAAAAATTTAATTCTTCTTGAGGTGGATAAAGGCGTTAGAAAAAAAAGGATTTTGCTTTAAAATTTGGTATTCCTCCAAACAGCTTATCAACCATAATAAAAAAAAAATCGTGATAAGATACAAAATTATGATTCATCGAATTCTTGTTCAAAACGTTTAAAAGCATGTGTCTATGAAGATGTGGATGAGGCAGTTTTGAAGTGGACAGTGTGAAAAATAAAAACAATACAGCGATGAATTGCGATGAAGACGTAGATGATGAAGATGGAAATGATCATGATGCAGAAATCAACAAACCTTCGTATGATGAAATGCTAAAATTCATTAATTTTAATATAAAATTATTGTTTTAATTGAAAATACAGTGCATTCCCGAACAATGTTTTGTTTTATTCTTGTTTTCCTTGCAGATTTCCTTTTGATGGGTAAAATATATATAAAACAAATATATTAATTTACAAAATAAAGGTGTGATTAATTATTTTTTTAATAATATTTATTGTTTATGAATTTAAAATCTGTTTTGTGTAATTTAAAGTATTTTAAAAGGTAAATCTCTATTTAACGAATATTCCATATAACGAACTTTTTTTCGAGATTTAGAGACTTCGTTAAATAGAGGTCCGACTGTATATTGTTTGTAATAGTGTTCGCATTACATTCTTTGACTTTGTTTTTCATTGAATGTGTGCGATTGTTTTTAAACACAATTTTTCACATTCAAGTTTATTGCCATTTTGAGAAAAAATATTAATTTCAGAAAAAGTATTCACAAAAGATTCCTGTTCATAGACCCTTCTATATAAAATTTTTAAAAATCATTATTTTGTATGATTATTTTAATGAAATTGTACCAAAATATATTGTAATTTACCTTAGCGCACATCCCATGGAACATTAAACAAGTTCTCTACATTTTGTAATTTTTCTTTGATACAGAATTTATTTGGAAAATACACAATCGAAGGTGATATATCTTTTTCTTTCTTTCTTTTTTTATATCTTTTACCTCAACGATGTTAAATAGTCAATTGACTTCTCATTTATTTTGGCATCTAAAAAATTGTCTGTTTACATAAGATACTGACTTGAAATTCAGGAAAATTTAATTACATTATCAAAAATGAAATAATTTCTATATGTCCATGATTTCATGCTTCGGATTTATTATGCTTCAAAAATAATCACCAGATTCACAAATTATAAATATTTTGGTATAATTGGAGGAAAAAGCATTTAGCATAAGGAGTCATTTTGATTGCCTTAATAATTAAGGATCTGATTTTGCAATGCCACTTTTTCTCCAGCAATAGCAATGTCTGGAGGCGAAGAAGCCCGAGTTGAAACTCTCCATCAACCCATAAGGGGGCGTCCATAAATGATGTCACGTTTTTTTCCAATATTTTTGACCCCCCCCCCTCCCCCCCTTTGTCACAAAGCGTCACACTTCATCGGACCCCCTCCCCCCCTTGTCACATGTCATACTATATTACATAAACATACGCTTGCAGTTCAGAAACAAAGCACTACGTTATAGATCATATATCAAATTTTATTTTTAAACTTTAACTGTGTGTTTTAGTGACATTTGTGAGCGTAACAATAATAATGATTATATGTGTACTTATTTTGTATGAAATAAGATTAAGGTTTACAACAAAAAACCTAATTAATAAACAATAGTAATAAAATATTGATATAAAAGAGCAATTGAAAACAGTAGTATTGTGTAATGTGATATATTTTGCTTTAAATCTTATCTTTACTTTTATGAACACAAAATACTCTTAAACAGACTGAATTTAAAAAAAAAATAAAACGCCTCGATAAGATCAACCTGTTTGTGCCACTACCAGTTCTACCACTCACTCAGGTGGGGCGACGTATCTTTTGTTAGACATTTCAAGGGTGTGACAGGGGGAGGTTTTCTACTTAATGGTGAAGAATTTCTGCTACTACTATATTCTCAGAACCTACCCTGAATGCCTTTTTCGAAAAGAAAGGAATATAAGTGAGAAAAAAATCAAAAGAAAGTTGTTTTAGCCCCGATTAAAAAATACCCTCAAATTCTGGTAATTTCAAAATAACTTCAAAATTTAATCTGCTGATTTTAAATGTTTTTATTTTAACCCAAATGTGTGATGTCACACTTCTTGTTACCCCCTCCCCTTTGTCACAATTTCACGACATCATTTGTGGACGGCCCCTAACGCATCGGTCTTATGACGAGTAATTTTGAATGCCTTATTGAATAAGAATCCATAAGGAGAAAGCTTATATTTTCTGTGCTTGTGTTTAATTTTCATTTATCCATTCTGGAAGGGGGGGGGGATTATGTGTGATCACATCTTGTGTTTATGGGGCTTTTTCCTCTCCCTTATGCTATTTTAAAGCATTTTCCAAAATCATAGCAATACAGTTTTTACAAAGATAAAGGCCCTTCTGGGTAGGGGGTGAGAGCAGTGGCGAATCCAGGGGGGGTTTAGGGCTGCAGCCCCCGCAGAGCTATATCTTATTCTTGATTTTATTTAAAATCACTATAACTGTTTGTTCTTAATTTCTCTTCTTTAAAAATTAATAAAAACGTGTCAACATTGCTTTCTGGCTTGACAGGTTCAAGAATTTTCCTACTTTTCTAGTCATTCCACTTGTACTTGTAGCGTTGACGTGGTCGAAGACATTTTTTGGCTATTTATTTCATTGTATTTTTTATTAAATTATCGAAAGTATTGTATTGTTATTTGTGATTCTTATTGTCAGGTTAGTATAGTTAAAATGTTTTGGTTTACATAAGCAATGAGGTTTGACATTCGTCACGACGATACAAAATCTTTAGGACCTCAGCACCCCCCAGACCCGAATCCTGGATTCGCCACTGGGTGAGAGGGATTAAATCTCCAGGGGCTGGGATAAAGAAAAAAAGTATTTTTCTCATTTTCAAGAGTATTTTATTTTTATCTGGGGCAAATGGGGCCCAACATGAAGTGAACTTTGTTTTCACATTTATTTTCTCCGATTATGAAGCTCACACATTTTCATTATATTGATCGATATTACAGAAATAGCAGGGGCACCGCCCCGTGACTGCACAACAACGAGGTCTTTCGCAGTGGCTTGGAGCGGGCCTGCAAATGATCGATATTACAGTTGGTGTTTAGAAGTCTGCTCTTTTGGAGCAATAGGTGGCTTGACTGGACACTGATAAGTCACCACAGTCGTAATTCAAAAGGTG
>BGPR01036143.1:0-15662 GCA_013235015.1 Araneus ventricosus
ACTCACAGGAGTAAAAGCTCATAGAGACAGAACTGGAAAATATGAGAGGTAAGCGGAATTTGATTCCTATCTGTGTTGAGCTAAACTGTGAAATTCACAACAATGATTGCATTTATTATTGAAGTTTATACTCAACAGATGTTGAGGATAATATGCATTATATTGAATATAATTCTCCCAATAGGCGTAAAATAGCTAAAGCGCGTAATTTGTTTAGTAGCCGAGCCAAACTAGTTAAAACTTCTAGTAAATATGAAGTAGTAAATTCTGGGGAGATTAACGAAACGATTGAGGTTAATTATAATTCTGATATTGGTAAACAAGCTGCGGAGGAAATTTTAAAGGTCGAAAAAAGTCAAATTCCGCCAATAATCTTGAAGTGTGTAAAAAGTTACGTGGATATGTTAGATGTAATTAGAATTACTTGCGGACCGACCGAAAATAAATTCGGCAATGGTTACATAAAAATATTCGCAGGTAGCATTGAGAAATACCAAAAGTTTCAAAGCACTTGAAAAGAGCAAGCCTTCGACTACTATCTTGTCCGCCCTATGGATAAACGGCCATTAAAGGTTGTAATTAAGGTGGTGGTGGTGGTTTGGTGTTTAATGGCGCAAGAGCCATTTTTGGCTAAACTGCGCAGGTTGTAATTAAGGATCTCCCCTTAGACCATGATACTGATGAAATCAAAAAATTAATCGTTATCGGCAAACCTACCCGCTTAACACCGTTCAAGACGAAACAGTTCCTTCTATTCTTGCTTCTGGAAGTTGGGAAAAGCAAAATTTCGGCAAACCTTAAAAAATTTTTAGACTCAAAAACTGAATTATCTGAGCATTACCGTCGATCCGTATAGGGGCAGAAAGAAAAACATTCAATGTTTCAAATGTAATCGCTTTAATCATACGCCCATAATGAACCGCAGATGTTTAAAATACGGCAAAAGCCATACAACAAACGAATTTGAAATTTAGCAAAGAATCGAGAAACCTATTTGTATTAATTACAACCAAGTTGGCCACATGGCTGCCTATAGAGGCTGTGCAGATTTCCCCAAACTAACTAAAGCTCAGAAAAAGAGAAATAATAACTTTGAATCCAATAAATATCTAGTTAATTGTAAAATCTCAGCTTATCAAGATGATGGAGAGACTACTACCACCCATTTGATGACTCACAGGAGTAAAAGACCATAGTGAAGGCCGCATATGCGCAGAAAGCAAACACAACTAGAGTTAATTCTCAGGATTCGGAGCAACAGATGGCGCCATCGGCGCACAGACCTCCAAATAATGTAAACAATCCACCAGCAGCGTCTGCAAGTACGTGTACCCAGAGTAACGTCAATAATCCCCCAACTCCGGCAATTTCAGATATCATTGATCTTTCAGTCCTTATGACTGCATTAAAAGAAATAAGAAAACTTATGAAAGAATCCATACATATAATTGCAGCTTTGCAAGCAATGAAATATGCTAACAATACAGCAGATAAATTAAATTTTCTAATGAATGCTTGTGCCAGTTCTGATTCCCTTGACGATCCGTAATGATCAATCCAAAGATGCTCAAAATTGTTTTCTGGAACGCAAATAGGATAAAAACTAAAAGCAATGAGTTTAGATTATTTGTAAGCAAGTACTGCCACGATATTATACGCCTTCAAGAAACCCACCTGATACCAGACCGAAAATTCTTCCTGACATATTATAATTCTTACTACTTATATACAGCTAATCAGCATTCGCAACATTCCAGTGGTGGAACCGCAATTTTAATGAAAAATAATATTCCACATAATCAAATTACCCTCCCAACCTATGTTACGTGGAGGCATGCGTTGTCGCAATTAATTTTAAAAATCAGGATCAATTACATTAACCTCGATTTACGTTCCCCTCCACTTCTGATGCCTCTATCTTCACCTTTGATATTGAAGTTTATTGCAAATCAGTCCCAATCATATACTCTGCGGAGATTACAAAGCTCATCGTACTTCCTGGGGTTGCAATTATGATCTGTCCCAGAGGAAATTTCATTAAAGCATTTGCTCTACAGGCGGGACTTGAAATCTTTGCACCAAACACCCCCACTAGATTCGGAGCAAACTCTGCAATTACCATTGATTTCGCTATAGTTAAAAAAAATTATATCCATATGAAATTCAATCTATTTCAGAACTCAACTCTGACCATAATGAATTACGCTCTATTTCTTTCTGCAATACTCGATCAATTAATATTCTGGAAAATTAAAAACTAACTGGAAAAAATTTAAAGGCACTCTTAAAAACTCTGAATTCATTAACCCGCATTTTGTTAACACATGGGAGAAACTGATAGTATAGTCTGGAAGCTTTAAGATGAAATAATTAATGCCAATATCTCCACTTCTAAACCAGTTAAAGAAAATTACCTCTATCATGATAATAAACTTTGGGAATTGCACTCAGACAAGTTATGCCAGGAAGATGTGTCAAACCTACCGTGACTCAGTCCTCAAGAGAAAACTTAGCAAATTAAACAAACAAATTAACAAACTTGATCAGAAAATTGAAACCAGTGCTTCCATAAATGATCTTTTGAATGTCAGCGCCGCTGATGCAAGGTTTGGAAATTGGTCACCCCTTTTAAAAAGAAAACTAAAAACATCCCATTACTTATTGGACCTGTTGGTATTGATAACATTGACTTACGAAAAGCAAACTTCTTGGCTGCAAGCCTTGAGACACAGTTCATTCTAAACAATATTGCCAATCCTGAAGCCGACTCTGTCATGCGCTTTCGCACCAAATCGAATTCAGTCTGTTAAGACTTTGATCTCCCTCTTCCATCTGAAGTCATCAACTGCATTAAAAAACTAAGAATTAATAAAGACTCAGGCATTGTTGGAACAAACAATAAATTGATAAAAAGCTTGCCCTTGCATATTATTTTAACAATAACCACAATTATCCATAAGATTATGACGATTGATCACTTTCCCACTAGGTGGAAAACAACCACTGTAGTTTTAACCAGTTTTAAAACCAGTGAAAGACCCTAGCTTTCAGTTGTAAAGTATTTATTTTTATCAGCAAGTTTAGCAAAATTTCAATAACAACTTTCGAAAGAATTTAAAAATTAAAAAAAAAAATTCATTTATATAACATCCCCTTATGACGCCTTTGAGATGAAAGAGCCGTCCGTACATAATCTCCATAGTCAGTTATCTCTACTAATACTAAAAGCGAATGTTTCTGCCTGTTGCCAGTCTGTCTACTGGTGTATTACAGGGCTGTCCGTTCTATTTAGCTGTAAAATTTGGCATAAACATACTCTGGAGGATGGGAATGGAAGCTTCGAAGTGATTTTTTTTTTCAAAATTCCAATTAGAATTTAAAATATTTAAAAATTAAGTGAGATTTCTAAGTTCTTTGTTCGTATTTTCTGAAAATATTATAGTTCAAAAATAATTTGAAAATTTAAAATTCTAAAAATTATCTTTTCAATGATATAAATTTAGCTGTGCAATTTTTGACGTAATTATAACAAACTCTTAAAAACATTTAAGTTTCATTTGCAGCAGTAATGTAAAACAAAAATTTATATCAAATTTATTTCATTAATTTAACATACCTTTAAATCGCTTGTTTTCTTACTGTTGAAAATGATACTTATATTTTATATTTATTTAATTAAAACTTTTATTTTACTGCTAAGATGTGAAACTTTTTTGTAGCAGTTGATGCTTTCAGTGTATCAAAAATTAAATTTGATGAATAATTAAATTAATGTTGGCTGACATTAAGAAATTGATAAAATCAATATGAGAGTGAAGCGGCTGCTCGCCAAAGGAGTTTAATTTAGAACAAAACAATATTTGCACTCTCTGTCATAAAGTTTCATGGAGAATATTGAGTTAAAAAAATAGGATGGGGTAGTGTTATTTTGGCATTTGCCCGATAATGCACTTCAGTGTCTTGACTTTTGTTCTGTTTACATTGATGATCTTCTAATTGCTTCTTCTTCCTTATAGGAGCATTTAGATAATTTGAAATAAGTTTTTGACCGGCTACGAACGTTTGGTTTGGTTTTAAATCGCGATAAATGTGTTTTTACTGTGGAAAATTCATCATTTTTCGGCCATAAGATAGATAAATATGATATTACACCTTTACCTGAAAAAGTTGAAGCCATTTCAAATTTCCCCCGACCCAAAACAGTTCAAGATTTAAGACGATTTTTAGGCATCCTAAATTTTTTCCGTCGATTTTTACCTCAAGCAGCTCAAAAACAATTACCTTTACAAAAATGTTGGGGAAATGTAAAAAAAAGGGGCCAAACTCCTCTTAATTGGGCTGAAGAATCTGGCCAGGCATTTCAAAATTGTATTAACGATGTTAAGGAAACAGCTCATCTAGCACATCTTAATTCTAACGCAGCAATATTTCTAATGACGGATGCATCCGCCAGAGCTATTGGTGGCTGTATACAGCAACGACAATGCGATTCCTGGAAACCATTAGGTTTTTTCTCCCGAAAACTGAGCACGGCAGAACAGAAGTACAGCGCATATGACCGGGAATTGCTAGCTATTTTTGCACCCATCAAATATCTTCGCTATTTGCTAGAAGGAACTAAATTTACTATTTTAACTGATCACAAGTCAATCACTTATGCTTTTTCACAAAAAATTGAGAAACTGTCCCCACGTCAAATAAATCATCTGAACTTCATTGCTCAGTTTACTATGGATATTAAACATATTAGTGGTAAGAACAACGTGGTAGCCGATGCTCTTTCTCGCAGCGAAAGTATTTCCACTTACCCACTGGCTTACGAATATATTGCTCGTAATCAACAAGATGAGGAGCTTGATGTTTTACTTAAACAGCCTACAAGCCGACTTGCAACAATTTCAAGTTCCAAATACTAATGTGATGCTATATTGTGATATTTCCACGCAGGTCATTCGTCACTACATTCTAAACCCGCTTAGATATCAAGAGTTTCGTAACTTATATGAACTTGCTCACCCTGTTTGTGCGGACCACAATTAGGCTCATATGCAGCCGTTTTGTTTGGCTTAGGATGAATCAAGACATTGTTAATTTTACAAGATCTTGCGTTGCTTGCCAGATATCGAAAATCGTTCGCCATGTGCACTCACCCCTGGTGGATTTCAATGTGACAAACCAGCGATTTGTCCATATCAGTATTTATATTATAGATCCTATTCCTTCCTCGCTCTGATTCATCTATTGCCTTACAGCCATTGAGAGATTCTCCAGTTGGTCTGAGGCTATGCCACTGGCTCACATCCGAGCAGAAACAGTTGCTCAAGCCCTATATAGTGGTTGGATATTCCGATTCGGAGTTCCTCAGCGGATCTCCACAGACAGAGGTTCACAATTTACGAGTGATGTGTTTCATTCTCTGACGAAAACCTTCGGAATACGTCTCTCACATAGTCAATTTTTCGCCCAACAGGCACCACAGGCTGCAGACAATGGTTTCATAAAGAAATTAAAAAACCCACATTCAGCAGTTGCGAGCAACTCCAACATCTAATCATTCTATAAAACCTACTTTTGTATACAGAGTTCTCAGTGTGTGCTCCCATGTCTTTCTGCGTGTTGACGCTGTTCAACCTTCCTTCTCGCAAAGTTATACAGGACCTTATAAAGTTCTGTCACGAACGAATAAAAATTTCATCATTCTCAAGGATAACAAAAAAGTGACTTTGACTATTGACAGACTTAAACCAGTTCATCTTTTGTTGGACAGTGTTAACTCTTCTGAAAGTAAACTTAACTCTCCTAGATTCGACACATCATCTCCCACTCCTTCAACAAAGGAGCCTGAAAAATCATCTATACCTTTGCCTGAAAAACAGCTATACTTAGACGTATTGGTCAGCGAGTTTATTTCCCGGCAAGAGAGTATCAGATTTTGTGTCTTAAAAATTGAAGATCCAATTATTTTTTCCTAGGAAGGGGAATGGTTTGGCGGCGCTAGCGTCAATCTACTCATTTATTATTGAAATGTATCTTTTGTATCTGGCAACATTGTTATCATTCCGAATTGTATCCGCGTGATGCGATGTTGTTCGTATAAGCAATGTAAATAAGTAGTGAAAATAATGTAACTTAAATGCATATAATTTAAAGCATCTTTTTATTGCAACCACACTTCCAGCACCTTATCTGAACGCTAAAGTACAGTGTTTCTACTCAGGAGTTAGGGTAAAGCTTGCAGCGTCCCCAAGTGGCCTAAATAGAACTAATTATTGTTTACATTGTCATGACATCGATATAGACGAAAATTAGGTATTTTTCGTTTATTATTTTCGATGACTATTACTAAATTTAACAATAGATAATTTCCTTTCATACATTGTTAATTTTACAGCCCAAACCATACAATTCTGAAATAATATTTTTTCCCTCTCAAATTGACTTTTTCTGCAAGAGACATCACACCACGAGTGGAAGGAAAAAGGCAGACAACCGTCAGAGTTAACGAACGACGAGCAAAGAGAGAATCGAAACGTTAACTGAATTTTCTTAACCACGAACATTCAAAGTATCGAAAGAAGATCGTTAGAAAATACAACTTTGGTATCATCTAAGGGTTAAAATCAAAACTTAGCAGTAGGGAACTTAAGAGAAACACAAAGAAATTTCAACTTTGTCGTCCGCATCTCCGTTAAACGTTTGCAATGAAAAAACTTATGTGTAGCATCGTTAGCAAGAAATTGTAAGAAAATAGAAAGCCCTAATTCTAACGCTGTTACTAAATAAATGTATAAATATTACAAATTTTAAAGTTATGTAAAATTTTATATAAAAGTTCTTAAAATATGCATTTCAAAGTTACCAGGTTTTAATTAAAATAAATTATTATATAAAAATTACAAAACTCTGTCATTTTGATTGATTCCTCCGTAATTTATAGCAGTACGTAGTCTGTAGTGCGAGTACTCCAATAGTTGTTCACCTATCAAGACGCGAATGGAATCTTTCTCGGTTAGTTCTAAACCTGAAACCTATATCTCACGAGGCAGCTATTCGTATCTCATTGTTTTCGAGGTAGATTTTCATTGGTTCCAATAGGTCTCATGTCAGTTGAATTTTGCGCCTTCTAATGTTTATTCTTTTGACTGTTATTCACGTAATGTTTTTTTTTTGTTGTTGTTTGCCTAATTTCGGGCTCTGAAATTTATTGTAAACAATGAATTTAGCGAATTCTGACTTTTAACTGAAAGATTTAAAAAGTAAATTTATTTTTATGAAACTTAATTATCCTGATACCAAAATACATGTATTTCTACATTAATCCAGTTTTTTAGTCTTCCTTCTGGAGGGATTGGATGATTTGGACCGAATAAAAAATATCTTTGCTTCATTTAACAGTAAGGAACTAATGATATTAGAAATTATACAAGAAACTAGTTAGATTGTAATTGTTTAAACCATTTCTGTCATAAACAAAAAGGCAGATTTTCTATTTGCAATCAAACCTTATTTTAATTCAAAATAAAATGAAGTATTTATTTTTTGATGGATTAACATTAAAATTCAATGTACCCGTAAAATATCTGCTGTTTTATAGCATTATCAAACAATAATATTAATATTCACACACAAGAGAAGATTTACTACAATTTGTTACTTTATGAATTCATGAGTTAATAATCGTTACAATAGTGTTAAAACTAAGCAATTTTCTTGGCTTTGCCGACAATTTTTTAGTTTATTTTTATTAAGATTCTTTTTGTGTACTTCAACAAGCAGCAGATTGGAGGTTTACAATTAAAATATGAGTGGAAGGTGACTCAGAATGAAATGTTGCTACAAAGTAAAATACCTTTCATGTTAATAAGTTATATTGACTTTAAAAAAGGTTATATCATTGAGTTGAAAATATTTAAAAGTTTCTTTTCCTGATTCCTGCTTTCCTAAACCATTTTTCTTTCAAACAAAAACTTCTTATTTGATATAGATTTTTATAAACAAAGCAATCATCTTTTATTTTTTCATGTAAATTTGTGACTTTATTTTCTGATTCTCAATTAAAGTTCACTTTCAGTTAACATCATAGTGAAGCTTTGATAATTATTTGTCGGAAAAAAATATTTCCAATGCATTCACTGTACTCCGCTGTTCATTAATTAACTAACAAAATGAAAAAAAAAAACCTATCAGAGGACAAAGTCAAGATAAGAATTGAATTAAAATGTAAAAAGAATCCTGCAGCTGGACGTTATCAAGGATCACCCCCTGCAGTGATTCTAAAATCCAAAATTAGGATATTTTTATGAAGAAGGAAACGACTCGAGTGTAATATTTGGTTCCTTTGTGAATCGAAATATAAAAGATTGATAGAATAGGAAATAACTCCCATCAAATGTATCAATATTCCTTTAGAACAAAAAGCAGAAATAAGAAAAGAGAAATAAAACTTACTTTAAAAATTTGTGTGCGTGTGTTTCTATTGTTAGTCTTCGGCTTGGTTCGATTATTTCTGATTGGTTGAATGGTAATTTTCAAGTTTACCAAACGAAGTGGGCAAAAAAAAAAAAAAAAACCAATCAAGTATTTTAACACAATTACAATATAATATAACTTCATTTAGAATTATGAATAAGATTTTAAGAATCCTACCCATATCACAATGTTTTTCTACAATTGTTTAATGGTTCACATATATGCTGAATTTAAGAATTAAGTGTATAAAATATAAATATAAACTGCATAGATTGTATCATATCAGGTAAGATCATACAAACATAAGGTTAGTAGTCTAAAAAAATCAGTAATGATAATTTTTTTAAAGTCCAATTGTGTTAAATAAAGCAAATGGAAATATTTTGATATCCCAAATAAAACTTTATCTAATATGCTTGTTAGATAAACATCCTTTTATTGATACAAATAAGCACAAATATTTTAATTTGTATTTGGAACATATTAATGTTAAAAATATTTACCGATAAAAATCAGAAGAATATTGCAAAAATTGAATTGAAAAATAAATGATGTATAAAAGAAACTAAATTATTTCTAATATAATAGTGGTGTTATGCAACAATAAATAAGTGTTACATTAAAAAGTCGACAGAGATTTTTAATCAGTTAGTTCATATCATTCTATGTCTCAGCAGGCGTTTATATGAAAGCATGGCATACTATTTAACTCAAATGTACTTATTACACATCACAAATTATTGTTTCCTTAATTTACAGCACAAATAACAGCAACAAATTTCATATTGTGAAATTCCATCCCAAACTAACTACTGAAAATCAAAATAATCTAAAAATGCTATAAAATTTCATCCTTTAATACTTAAAATATAATGATGAAATATTTTATAAATAAATTACAGCTGTTTTTTTATATTAACATAGCATCTCTATCTGATCTTAATTTTATAGATAAGAATTATGACTTGTAAATTATTATAAGTTCACAAAAAGTAACAACGATAATAAAAAGAATTAGTTTTTCTGACAGTAATATAAAATTTATATTGATATCTTTTCATGTTATTTCTATTACCAAGTAATATTATCACGCAATCAATCTATCAAAATACAGGACTACAAAAATTGTAAAGGACTTTTAAAAATTATGCCTTATTATTCCATATAATAAGCATTTTAAAATATTACAGTAATTGCACAAAAATGAAAACAAAGTCCATTACTTTATATTGCCATACGAAAATAAAACTTTTAAATGATACAAACTTTTTATCCGTAATCAATTCTGATAAAAATTTTGAAACCAATTTTTAATATGCCGTTTTCATATTTCTGTGCCTTGAATAACAAGAAGTTTTGTTGGGTCTGTTATCTTCTTTTAATAACGTCCTTGACATAATTCCATGAGAAATCAGAGAAAATTAAGAGTTCCGCTAATAAACAGTGGTGGCGAGTCCGGAGGGGGCATTCGTCCCCCAAATTTTTGCTGAAAAAATTAAATTTTTCTTTTTAGCTGCTTAAAACTAAGAATTATTAAAAGCATAATATACGGGAAAGTTAGCTAAGTTTGTAGATATTTTTTTTAACTTTGCTGTCTATACTGCATAGTATTTTTAGACGTTTATAAATATCTCCCTCCCCTACTTATTTCAATCCAATCGCCGCCATTGCTTATATAAAATGGAGCAATAAAGATTCGATCTATCTATATTTGAAGATTCAACATAGCGTTATTGGTGGTGATTTTGGATTGCAATGATTTACTGAAAGTAGCCAGTTCCAATTTCCACTAACGAAGACGCAACCACTCTATCAAACACTAGAGAGAACCTGATAATGCTTCTCCCAGAGACACCGAGTATTCTTTCTCTGTGATGCTCCTGTGCCATGACTTGAGGGCGCTGCGATGGTCCTTAAAATACCTTGCGCAAGACCCGAAGGTCTACACACTTTTTAATAGAGTTTGATAAACTATCGCAAGGAGAATATGAAAAATGTATTATTTATAGAACGTTTCTTTTCTGAAATATTGGTAAATTTCTTTCGGGGTCTTTTTTCCCCCAGGGAAATTCAACTTTTGAACAATAAGAAGAAATGCTTTACTTTTAATCCGTCTACTTCCGCATCTACACAGTAATAATAAATAACTATAGGATTTAAAGAAACTATATGATAAAATTTAATGCAACAAATGTAGACGAAACATCATGGAATAAGAATACATTGCAAATGGCAAGCTCTGATATTCCCTAGGAAGTTAATTGAAATATTGAAAAAGGCATCAAACTCTTCTCTTTATCATTGTTTATCAAATTCCAGTAGTAAAAGCTATGCATCATATGTGTCATCTGAATAGTGTAGATTACAATCTATTGTTCACACACGATCGGAGCGTCACTTGACAGTTAGTTCACTGAGAATACAGAGAAATTTCAGAGGTCTCACTCCCATAGAACCTAATGACAACTCATTTAGACAGTACGCCACCTGTGGTAGGAGACGGTAATTAACCGGACGACGTCAACCACAGAGAAGTGACGTCACCATGACGTAGTTGTGACATGACTTTTCCCCTCGCCATGATAAAGATGTAAACAATATTTAGTTATTTCAATCCCTATGGTATTAAAACAACGCGTATTTTTTGTATTGTATTTATAACTCATTTTTTTGCGAATACTGAATTTAAGAATAGCCGATTTCTTTTGATGGATTGTTAGTAATTTTGAAATGACGTTTTTCTAACTAATTTGAATCTATTTTTCTTGTAGAGTTAAGAATAATTTAAAACATTAAGTATTCATAAATAAATATAATCTAAAAATTATAAAGTAATTAAATAAGGATATATAATTTAAGAAGTATAAATTATTTTTTAAATAAATAAATTATACTTATTTTGTTTTAAGAAAAACAGAAAATAATTGGCTTCATTGTAGAATACCAATAATTTAAAACATGTGGATGTATAGTTTAACAAATATTAATTATTTTTCAAATAAACAAATTATTTTTATTCTTTTTCAAGAAAAGTTCTTACAAATCATATGATTTTTTAAAACTCCCCAGGAATTTTTTTTGTTGTTGTTGTTGTTGATTAAGTTAATATTATACTATCTTTTTTAGAATATATTCAAAGAATGAATTAATTTTTCATAATTTCACAATCATTCTTATTAAAGATAGATAAATTTATTTAACGTAATTTTAATACAGAAAATTCATTTGTAAAGTTATTATTTATCAATTTGTGTAACCGTCAGAAATAAATTAATAATTCTATTTAGTTTTGCACCAAGATGCTATAATAAATGTCAAAGACTCAAAATAAATCACACTATTTTATCGAGCAAACATAATAAGTATCAAAATATTACGAATAAATGTAATTTCTATTGAACCCCAAAAGATGAGCATAATGGAATGACCTTCACGCCTAGGGTGGCCAAACCAGGAGTTTAAACTCCCGACGCACTTCGCTCATAGTACTCAGCATAGTGGTTTTTGATTAAACAACATAGACAGAAATTTTTAAAATACATATGCCAGCTAAAATATAAGAAAAGCATTAAAAGAATTTTAAAGAATGCTAAAAATATTTCACCTTCTTTTTATACCTGAAATTGGGTTTCAAATCTTTGTTCATCATTTTTACTTTTTGCTTTAGCATCATACGATTGAAAGAAGAAATAAAAAAAAAACTTGAGCTTTCTTTATGTTTTAAGTGACTATCATAAAAGTCTATATTTACTTTGCGTAAAACAGACTCGAATTTTTTGCTTATGCCATCTTTTTCGTAAAATAAGTTGAAATTAGACATAAAACATTTATGTAAATTCACTAAGTAATGAAATAAATCTTTTGCTGGCCAGTTTAACCCAGATTTGCAATTATCATATTCTGCACAATTCTTTCTTTTTTGGCTTCAAGGTCCTGGAGTTAAAGGTGTCAAACAGTTTCCCCATTTTCTTGATAAAGCGTGCAGGATCTATCGCATTACTTTCGATTCTCCGAGCGGCAACAAACAGATTTAATGCAGATGCAATTGAATGACTTAGTACCGAAAGGAATAAACAATTTGAATAGATTCAATTTATACAGCATTAAGTTTCTTTATATGAAAATTATCATTCAATTCGCATGCTTAATTATTATATATAAATAAGTCAATTAAATAGTTAGTAATCAAAAGATAATAATTTAAAAGAAATTCTCAGATCAGCAGCTTAATTTTCTAGTAAAGATTTTGTTTGTTAAGAAAGCTCAAATTACTTTATATGATCTCTTTTAATCTACTATCTGTTATGGAATTTAATAAACTTTCATTCTTAAAGATTTAGTTGAGTTACGAAGAGAATAAAAGTTACGATTACATATGCTAGAAAAATCTCAACATTAAATATACAAGACAAAAAAAATGAAAAGAATCCTTTTTTAAATATTTTTTCAGTATAAGTTCAATAGCTCAGTTTAAAACGAAGATTATGAAACAACAGTAAATAAAAAAGAATTAAATTAGATAAAACTGCTTTGGTTACCTAAGGTGCAAGTTTCACATTTATTCTTTTAAAGCCCGATACTGCTATGTGTTTCTTCGTAAACATTCTGTAGGCAGAAAAATCCTAAAAAAATAACAGATTGTAATTAATATAAAAGGAAATATGTAAATATATTCAACAATAATGTTTTAAACAATAATTTTAAAAATAAGAAAATATTCGATTTATTTAATTTAACTTGACTTGTTCATGCTTGTAATGATAAAAATTGGTAATTGAGTTTGCTTCCTGAAGAATCCCGGAGTGCCCACCCCTTAAAAAGGGACTACCTCCATTCTTGACGAATGCTGTCGAATCTCGATGGCTGTGGCCAGCAGAGAAGATATTTAAACGGAATGGAGGAGAATGAAACCGTGGAGCTTAACTGTGATTGACTGTTATCTGAGGAGAGGGCCGTGGACCTCCGTGGTAGAAAAAAGTCGGAAAGTGAGTACAAATAATGCTCGTTAAGAAATGTAAAAAAGCTGCGGGGAGGGGGAGAAGGTGAACAATTCTTAATATGCAAAGAGTTTTAAAATCCAATGCTGATGATAATACATTACTGTAATATTTGTATGTCTTAATTAACAGTTAATGCACTAATTTAAATTTTGATTTTAATGAATATCACCATTTGTTACAGTAGCATTCAGAAAAAATGATTGAAGTCCATCATATTTTTAATAAGATTAATTTAGAAAAAGGTTGAATGAAAAACTTCCATCATTAGGTTTACTAATAAAAATGTTTTCATTAAATTTATTCTTACACTTTTTGAGTCGATAGTATTTTTAATAAATTTTTGCAAATTAGAGAACTAAAAAGGGAAAAATAAAGAAATGAAAAAAATTCCACCTTTGGGTACACTAATAAAAATGCGTTTTTAAAAACTGTTGCAATTAAATTTATTCTTACATCTTTTGAATCGATCTCATGCAGTTCTTCAATATGCTTCCAATTCGCAAAGTCTGTACGAAGAGTATTTCCAATAGACGTTCTTCATAATAAATTCCATGGTCCTTCAGGTTATTTCGGACTGATTTTAAAAGATGAGGTGGATCATACATAGCATAAATTTTCTTAGTTTTGTGCGCAAAGTCCAGGAGCTTTGGAAACATCATAAGTATATCTGAAATAAATAAAAAAAATCAAGATAATCAATAATAAAATACATCAACACTAATATTTATTTTTATAAATTTCATTAGTTTTAATTAATAAAATCAATGAAATACAAAATTTAAACACCTGAAATACAAAATGGTTGAATTGATTTAAATTTTTGTATCTACAAGACTTGGACTACCTTTATAGGAATGAATGACGCAATTAATGAGAAATTTGGTATGAAATTTAAAGGAATATTAAACTTATATCTGTTCTAAAACAGAATGCTAATTTAAATACTTAGATACTGTAAGTCATTAAAATTTCTTATTTATACTAATGAAGCACATAATTTACGAAACTAAAATAGAAAGTGGTTAAATTAATTTACCTTTTTGTATATAAAAGACTTGGTAACAATATCCCTTTCAATAAATGAATTAAACTATTGAAAAGAAATTTTGTACAAAAATTTAAAAGAACACACACACTGGAACTATATCCATAGTCTTTCTTTTTCAATATACAAAATGTAAATTTAAAAGCTCAGAAATACTATATTCAACAAAATAATTAATACACAAATTTTGAAAATATAAAAATTTTACCTGTGTAAGGTTGCTTTGCTTGGAAAACTAAAGTATTTTCTCAGAATTCTATACACACTAGGACTATGTAAATAAATCTGCAGAGCGAATGATTTTTCCTTTGCTGACCAACGCCTTCCTTTGGTAGTCTTACATGGTAGAACAATATGGCGCCGTGTTATGGTTTGTAGTTTTGGTGTAGGTTGCGTGCGATCGTTAACCGAAATTCGGAGTGAGATTTCTGGTACTTCTTCTCTGTGACTGAGAATAAGTTCGCAATTTTAAAAGATACTCCATTTCTGTCCGCGATAATATATTATTTATTCCCTTGACCATGTTTTATAATAATTAAGAGATCCTAAAGATTATAAACAGAATTTGAAGAAGTTGATGCTTCCGTTGCTAATATTTTAATTCTTAATATCTTTGATGTGCTGAACATGAACTAGACCATAAAAATTTTGAATTCGTAAGTATTTTCTCTTCTAATGTATGCCTTAATGTTTGCCCTAATGCCTCTATCGAATTGCATTTTGCGTGCATTACATTAGTCACTTGCAATTAAAAATAAATCAGAAAAAGTAATTATAAATGAATTTGACAAAATAATAATTGTGTTATGAACACATCTGAAATTAAGTACTTAATTTTTTGCATTTCATGTTCAAGGGTGTTTCATACAGAGAACATAATTCTTTCATACATTTTAATAAACACATAAAAAAATATACAAACCGTTCACGAAAATTATTTCAAACAAAAAAAAATAAAATACTTGCTAGTTTGTGGCAGCTTTCTTCTCCATACATAATCTGACATACCAGAAACTGCAAAAACTTCCTGACAAATAATTTAAATTTGTGTGTGAAAGTAGATTATTTTGTTACTTCTCCATTTTCAAATATTGCATTTCTAAATAAGCTTTTATAGGTAGGGGGAATGCGTGACATTTAGGAATTGC
>BGPR01036144.1:0-15662 GCA_013235015.1 Araneus ventricosus
TATCTATAAACGTTAAAAACAAAAATTGAATTTAATAGCTAATGTGAAATTCTAAGCTAAAATTGTATGTATCTTAGGAATAATTATTATTCTCGGTGCAAAACAAAATTTACATGCTAGAATAATTTCTACTCTCTGTGTATTAAAACATGCATACATATGATTAATCATTCTCTCTGCGGAATAAAGCATACAAAGTAAATTTCAAAAACATACATTACCTTTCAATAGCTACAGTATAACATTAAAATATTGGCTAAAATGTTTTTACATTATAATTTTAAACACAATGACACACATACACACAAATGTCCTAAAATCTTTCAACTTTAAAACACACACACACTAATAAATTTATTATCTATAAACTGTTAAGAAACAAATTACTAATAACATGATTACTAATTATTATTTAGCTAATTTAGCATTCATAACCTATGGTTTAGGCATAAGCATTCATTGATAGTAAGTTTGTTTTGATGTTGCGCGCCGAGAATGTGACGTTGATAAACATCTCTTTGGCCCCTCCCACTTACTCTCGCACCCAAATAACTATAAACTTCAAAAATTTATAAAAATTACATAAAATTTTGAACAATAATAAAACTGATATCGTTGGAAAGATAATTGTTTGCTCTTTAAAATGACAAAAAAATTTGTTTTGTCCATCAATTTATTCAGAATTTATTGGCAAACAACGGCGAAATTTGATTTAATTTTTTAATAATTTAAATTCGAATCAAAATTTTAAAAAAGCGGCTCCGAGGTACACATCTTCAGCATCCAAAGTATATCTGTGCCAAATTTGGTAGCTCTATGTTCTACGGTCTGTTCTGTACACCGCCAACAGACACACATTCATCTTTATTAGTAGTAGAGATACTTCTAATTTTTGAAGTGGAGCGTGTGATCACAAGGTATAAGATGCAGAGTGATGAAAAATTTCTAACGAAGATGGAACTATATGTTTGATGGAGTGCTTGGATTCTCCGAATTACTGCCTCCGAAACCTATTGGTAGAGTGTATTTAGTCTAAATTTTAATTCTAACTGGTTAAGTAATTAAATTCGAAAATGTTTATTGTCTATAAATTGAAATTTACAATAATAACAAGGAAGGAATAATTTCCAACTTGGAATGCATTCCCTTTTTTTACAACAAAAGAAATAGGCATAGAATTTTGAAATATTAATTGCGCGACGAAAATTCACGAGCGCTCTACTCCATGCAGATTCGGTCGCTCCACGCCAAAACAGTCCGTCTATGCCAGAAACCGATGAGAAATGGAGCGGTGAGCTAGGAAGTGTGAAAATTCAACTTGTCTGGATATCGAAGAGCTCTATTTGTACTGCCGGTCGATAAATACTGAAGTGCGACCGGTATAGATACGCGTTTTTGTATAGGGGAAGATGTCTTACGCTCTAGTAATTGTCGGGCAGGCGGGGGAGAAGTATGTGTAGATGAGAATTGGAATAAATCGTAACAGATAAGTTTGTGTTTTGAGCAGATATTCGATATTATGTGCTATACATAAATAAATTTATCAGTTCAAAATAAGTAAAATTATAATAATTAGTTACGATTTTTTACAGTAATAGTGAAAGATATATTAATATCATTAAAATTATTTTTATAACCAAGTCATATTACTTGAAAATAAATCTCTCAAAATTCGAGAAATTAAAAACCTTAAAAGAATAGTGCACATTTTGCCAGATTATTCCATATGGAAAGCATCTTAAACTGCTACTGCTATTGCACACAAAAATAAAACGAAACTTAATTTTAAAAAATATGTAACCGAAAATAAAATTTTAAAACATCACAGATTTGTAATTGATTTAAGTCGCATTTGATAAAAGTTTTGAGAAAACATTTTAAACATGCAATTTTCATCTCAAGGAATCTTGAATAATATGTATTTAGCAGAAATTATAAATTTATTCTTAATATGCTCGTCATAATTCTTTAATATAATAAATCAAATGGAAATAAAATATCAGGAATATACAACAATAAACTTTCTATTTATCCATACCAAAGATGCAACAATGCGTAATTTAGATTGGTTTTCATTGGAAACTGTTGAAACGAAGTATTAATTCCAATTTCCACAAACAAAGGCGCTGCTATGGTTTATCACATGCAAGCGTCAATTCTCTATATATCCTTCTCCTTAGTTATAATACGTCAAAAATAATACCTACGTTGACTTGTCTTAACAATGATACATTTTGAGAAACATGCAGAAATGGCGAAAAGGGAATTGTTTGTTTAGTGCTCGTAGCCATGAAGAGGACTCAATTTCAAGTATTGATGCTGAAGCACTGTGCTGATTGAACTACGGAAACTTGCTTTTTTCCGTGGGTTGAGAGAAGGCCAGGGACAGGAGTAAACATTACTTTGCATTTCCATTGTTCTTCTTCCCCTGCTGTGTAATAATTGAATCCTAGAACTTTTAGCTTCTCATATTGTAAAAGTCATATACACAAATCACATCCGTTCTAAATGACTTTAACGCTA
The DNA here is from genome assembly GCA_013235015.1 of Araneus ventricosus. Taxonomy (NCBI): domain Eukaryota; kingdom Metazoa; phylum Arthropoda; class Arachnida; order Araneae; family Araneidae; genus Araneus; species Araneus ventricosus. The sequence continues at coordinate 2,524 of BGPR01036144.1, forward strand.
ATCTTCATCTACCAGCCGAGATGTAAAAATCTTGGCTTTATATTAAAGAAATACCGAAAGAAGCTGAAAACCATTGTTAGGATTGAGAGTTTTGAAATTTTAAATAAAAAGTTCTGCAATATTAAAAGTGGTAATTCCTTATATATATCCAACCCGAGATTTTATGGAAAGGTGTCTACAATTTTAAAACTGGTAATTTTTAAAAAATATTTTAACTTAATTTTTCTCGTCTGTAAATCTATTTAAATACTTAATTCTTTGCAAATCTAAATACAGTGTGAATGAAAAAATCTGCGGCCATTTTAAGGAATCTTAAAACAAATAATCGGATTGTAAAACATTATGCGGGGTGATAAACATTTCAAACAGATTGGTGGGTTTATTTTCATGGCATCAAAAAATTATTACAAAACCCCCGTCAGACGGCATCAGACCAACTACACAATACAGACGGAAATTACACAATTATTTTAAACCTGCAATACCGATTAATTCAATTAACGATTAGTACAGCTGTATTTCAAGCAGTTCGACCTTTGCCTGAAACAGTGTTATTTCTCACTAGTCACATTAACATAATAAGAGGCCGATGCTTTAGACGGTGCACGTGCTTCAGCTTTTCTACTTACAGCTTCGTCAGACTACGGTTTCTGGACGGAGAAATTCATGTAAGACTTAAGTACATGTTGCTGTATTTCGCGAAACGCGCCGACATCACGGTAGCCGTTCCAAAACTCGCCAAAGAGCTAGTTCGGAACAAAAGGCATGACCACCATATTAGACGAGAAATCGCCTATAAGAAATTCAACTTTGCGGACCGCAGAGTAGTAAGAATCCCATAGTCAAAAATTCGATTTTTTTCGGCCTACTCTAATTATCTCATTGCAATGTTTCTGATAAGAAATTCGAATATCAGTTACGTTTTTTATAAAAATTATATCCACTATAAGAGATGATGCGATCACAGAATATACAATTAAATAAATCTTATTTCCCCATAAATTCCCAATGACTCTGAAGATAAAGAAAACATGAAAAATCACGAGCTGTTTTTATAGAGATTTTTCTTACTTATTTCTTGTAAAAAAACGGTGCCGAAGCAGAGTTCCACCTGCTTCCTCATCAACACCTCTGCTTCCCACTGACATGCTTATAAGCTCTTTTATTCTCTGAATTCTGAGAATGAATGAATGTGTCCATTTTTAGTGCTCATTTTCATCACTTGGGAGCATTTTTATTCAAGAATAGATTTGCATTTGAAAATTACAAATTAATACGAGTGTTTGTGTAAAAAATAATAACAAAAACAAAAATAACGTTTCAACTATCTCTTAATCTAAGACAAAGAAAAAGCGACTTATTCTCCAAACAAATTATGTTTGCAGTCTAGTATAACTAAATATACATTTTAAATACCTATATTGCGCATTAGATGAATGAAAGTTGATTTTAGGCTCTGAACTCTGAGAATTCATTGATATCTCTTAACATTTGTAATCCTTTTTGTGACATTTTCTGAATATTTATTTTATGAAGAAGGAAAGGAACACGCTCTCGATCTTCCTCTGAACTTCGTTCTATATTTGTTCAATCATTCTTTCCACACCTTGGATTTGATTCTTCATTCCTTCGTGGCTTGTTCCATTTTATTCTTCGTGTCTTCTTGCCCTTGCTCCATTCTATTCTTCGTTTCCTTTTACTCTTGCACAATTTTATTCTTTATTTTTTTCTTGCCCTTGTTGCAATCTCTTTTCTCCTTTCTAGACCGCGGTGGCCTAGTGGTAAGGTCTCGGCTTTGGGGCCGGAGGGTTCCAGCTTCGAGACCCAATTCCACTGAAGATCCGCCGCGTATGGGGCCTGTTGCACGATAAATCATACGTAGTGGCCAATTGTCCTCCCTTTGGTGTGGCGCAAAAATACCCACACTGGCCCGTCCTACCCAAAAAGGGTGCAAGGCCGGTAGAGGACCAGTGGGGAGACCTCCACATGCTGGTGGAGGACGGGATTTATTGGGTACAATAAAAAAATGATACAGGCATTGCCCGAACAGGGGCAGTAATTTTAAATACAAGAGAGCTGGGAGTGTAAACATGGCTCGACCCACCTCGGTGGGGAGAAAATAGCTTTATTTACTTCTCGGGCAAACAAGGAACAGTAAAAATATATAAAAATAGATAAGTATTGAAAAAGAAACAAACAAATAAACACAGAAAAAGCAGTAAAAATCAGATATATATAAAGGTCAAATATTGAGACCCCATAGTATAAAAACAAAACATACACAAACAATATTACACATCAAACGACACACAAAACCCAAATAGAAACTGTACCAAACATAGAATTAAAAATACATAAATTAATAATAATAATAATAAATACTTCTGAGATAGAGAGGAATAAATTCCGTTAGTCAACGGTAATGCACGTCCCGCGTATAAGGGAATATCAAATTATCAGTTACAGAATGTTTTTTTGAGTAAAACTGCGCGAGTTAAAAATTATATATGTCCTATACAGGATAAAAACGGCCAATGGGAGAGGAAAAGGAATGAAATTTTGTAGTCTAAAAATAAAAACAAGGTCAAAAAGTAGAATGCATAGCCCCATCACCCCCCGAAAAAATGTAAACAACGTTAGGACATTGACAACGTGGCAACAGGTTTCCAGAACTGCGGAGAGACTCGGGAATTGGAACAGTCATCTATTGTTGAGGCCAATGGACCAATAGCTGCCATAGGACGCCGAGAGAATCCCACACCAAAGTACCGACAGGGTACAATAAGTTTAAAAAAACACGCATAAACAAGTGGAGAGCGCTATAAACTTATAGAACTGTCATTCAGTGAAAAATTAAATAAAAAATAAAAAGTATTTCTTAAAAAGCTCAACTCATGTAAATAATAAAAAAGAAAGACTCAGCAGGCGGGAAGTCAGGAGCACAGAATGCTGAACTGTAGAAAGAGTGAAATAAAAATCAATCCCGAGAGGAGATGTCAAGTGAAAAGTTCTTGGCAAAATGGTAAAAGATAAAAAGAGTAAGAACAGTCTTTCAATATGATAAGATAGAAGGAACACGGACCCTCAAGACATCATTGGAGTCAGTTATGGTCTCTGTCCTGGGTCAGTGTATCGCAAATATTCCTGCTGGTCCTGAAAACGCCTTCCATTTTGGTGACAGCCTGTCTATTTGTTAAGAGATTGTTAAACCACGCTTTTTTGTGTTCATCTGCGGGTTTAATTAGATGGAACTCTTTGGTGAGGGAACAGGAGAAGATATAATGATCTGCATCACCCAACATTCCTCAGATACAGTGTGGAGAGTCTAAGAATTTAAAGCGATGAAGGTAAGATGGGAATGGACCATGTCCACTGAGAAAATATATTAAAAACTTATTATGGATTAAAAATTTTGGGCTTACCTGATTAATGTAACCTCCCAGGTTACTATTATTCCAGGTTACTATTATTACTAAGCTATTCCAGTATTCATTCCATTTGTTTACTATGTAATTCTTTAGGAGGCCTTTGAGGTGGGAGTAGGGAGCAGGAATGACAAATTTCTCACCGGATGTTATGGCCAATTTGGCTTGTTGGTCGGCCAATTCGTTTCCAGGAATTCCCACATGGGCTTTAATCCAGGAAAGGCCGACCATGTTCGTTGCTTTAAAGATGTCTGATTTTACTTTGTTAACGAATTCAGATCTGGTATTTGCGCTATTAATGGCAGATATCGAAGAGAGGCTATCAGTATGTATGTTGACTTTCACTTTCTCTTTGACAGCCCAGATGACTGCGAATTCAATTGCGGCTAATTCTGCCTGGAATACCGAGTTGTAGGTGTTCAGTTTAAATAGATAGTTCTGGATATTAATTTCATCTTTGAGAATACACAAGGCGAATCCAGTCTCATTTTCTATTCTGGATCCGTCCGTGTATATCTCATAGTCGGCATTTGAAATTTTACTGTCTAGGTTAATAAGTTTCTGTCTGGAGGGAATGTTTTTAAATGGCACGTATTTATCCAAGAGATTTATATCGAAAATGGTGTTATATTCATTAGACCGGTTAACCCAGATCCGGAATTTGATAAACTCGGCTTTGGCTACTATGTGAAGGGGAGGAATTCCGGTGAGTACGTTGAGAACATTGGTGGATGAAGTGCGGAAAGCCCTTGTAAATTTCAGTAAGAATATTATTTGAATGCTATGAAGTCTATCAATTTGGTTCTTTGTTAAGTCCCCTCCCCAAACATTTGCACCATAGAGTAGAGCCATTTCAATAACGGTGTAGTACCAAATTTTTAAGAGATTTTTATTCATATTCCACTTAGACTTTACTACTCTATTAAAATTTGATGTTAGGAATAAAGCTTTTGCATGCAAAGTTAAAAATTGGGCGGTCCAAGATAGTTTATTATCTATTGTGATTCCTAAAATTTTAAGGCTGTCACTTACCTTGATTGAGTGGTTTTTGATCTTGAAAGTTGGCTTTCTATTAAGGACTGTAGAATTCCTTTTTAAAAACTTTTGGGAGGCGATGCTCCTGTACATCACCGCCTGGCATTTTTCTATGGAAAGTTTGAGCACTAAATCTTCAAGTTTATCGGAAATGGCAGCCAAAATTAAATTAGTCTTATTTTCCAATTCCCTGGCCTTCGCCCTCCAATTAATAGTACCAGGTCGTCGGCGAAAGCTTGAATATGTAAATCAGATCTGTCATTTATTAGAATAGAGTTAATATATATATTCCATATTGTAGGAACGATCACAGAACCCTGTGGGCATCCTTTAGAGCAAGGTCTAGAAATTTCTAGAACGTCGTTAGTGTAAAAAACCCTTCTATTTTTGAGATAAAAGTAGATAAAATACTTAAAGAATGCCGGAAAGCCATAAGATTCTAAGGTTTTGAAAATAACCATAGTATCGAAGGCTGTTTTTATCTCTAGAGAAACGAGGGAGAGATGTTCTGAAGGGATACGAATTTTAATTGTCTCTTTTAGATCATGAATGGCCAGATCACAGCTTTTTCCTTCTCGAAAGCCGTATTGATTGTGGTGTATGATATTGTTTCGATCAAGCCATTTATTGAGTTGTAGAAGAAAGAGCCTCTCAATAATCTTGCCCAAAGTTGGGAGAAAACAGACAGGCCGGTATGATGTACAAAGACCAGGATCTTTACCATCTTTAAGAAGAAAGAAGACTTTGGCATTTCTCAGATGTTCAGCAAAGTAATTGAATTTAAAACAGATGTTAATTAAGTCAAGTATAAATTCTTTGTCGTGGATGAAAACCGCTCTCCATATCCGAAAATCTATCCGATCGAGGCCCGGGGCTTTTCCACCTTTTAAAGCATTGATTACCATCTCTATATCTTCTAGTACCATAGGTTCAACGTGGCCAATTATAGGGGTATAATCCAAATTGTCTTCTGAGGAAGGGCTCGGGAAAATATTGTCCATTAAATAATTTATTTTGTTTTCAATTGTGTTGTTGGGGTCATAATTTGGGTTGACCCCAATAAAGTTTTCACTGGAACCTCTGTTAAATACAAGATTGAACAGGAATCCAAATCTTTCGTTATGATTAAGACAAAATGATTAACATGCCTTTCTTTTTGTGGACAAGAGAAGTTTTTTATAGATGGCCCTTTCTTTTCTATAAGCATTCCCTGAGCTCTGGATGATTTCAAGAATAGAACCTTCTGTTTTGTGTTTGATGTATGTTTTAAATAGCCTGTTCACTTTGTTTCTAGATATTCTGAGATCTTCATTCCAGAAGCTGAACTTCTTGGCAAATTTTTTCGGTTTCTTTTTCAGAGTTTTGAAAGCACCTTTCTGAATAAGATCGGTATCTACAAATTAAAGATGTTGTCCCCTAAAGATGTGAATTCTTGTTTAAGATATTATCTGTATTTGATCCTTTTTGCACCTTTTAAAGGCTTGTAAAATATTTTACTATCCTTTTGCTAACATTTGCAATAAAGTTTGTTGAAACTCTGTTTTCAAACAGAGATACCTGCTTCTCTAAATACATACTGAAATGACAATTTATGAAAGTGCCCCCTGGGCATTGAAAATGCCATTTCTAGGTACGCTATGTCGTTCCAAAATATACCATGTGTTGTTACACACGACTACATACAAAATAAATTATTTCAAAAATAACGGAGAATCAAGTGGTTCTATTACCTCATTAAAGAGTCAGTTTAACGAATTAGATGATTTCCAACTGAGCACTTAAATGTTTCATATATCCTTTCTTGAGTCTTGATATTTTCTAGTCAAAATAAACAGATTGACCTGAATGCAAAATTTCAGTTAATGTTCTGCGAAAATAATTTGGAATAAAGTTGGAATACTTCAGATTAAAATGATTGTGGGCAAATATTGAGATGTGGTTAAAACTTTTTACAACTATTTTAGTACGAAAATTTTATATTTAATGTTTTTAAATTTTGATTAACCTAACTGTGTGCTTTACGGATTTCTCGTTTTTGTATAAAACCTGGATTTTTATACTCAGGCTGGTAAAAATAGTAAGTAGTTCTGACAGTTAATATGGGTCAATAGCATGTATATAACAAGCTATTATGTTTCGAATAGTATGTGTTTGACCGTTAATATGGACGAAATATGGAACTCTTGATACGAGCTGAACATAGAAGAAACGAACGCTTAAAAGTACTTTTTTTGTATAATTTTTGATGGAAAAATAATTCCTATGAATTTATGATCCGTTGTTAGAAGTGTCCCTAATAATGGACCTTAGACGTTAATGGGTGAATCGACTTCTTTCAAAACAACCAACGGCATGATCTAGAATAAAAGTAAATAATAGATTTATTAAAAAAAATTAGTAAAAAGGCACTTAACCAGTTTTAATAAAATCATTTACCGAAAACAATTTTAATACCTATTGTTTCTTGCCAATGATGAAGAATATGAAACATTTTCTCACTAGAATTTTTCAATCTTGAAACTTTTCACCTCGAACACGCAGTTTAAAATTCTGTTACTCTAATAATAAAGGGAATCGTTGCCTAACCAAATCAATATTATGCCGATTGTAATAAATTGATAATTGATTCAAAATTGATTGCAATAGGTTCGACATGATAAATTCTTTTAGCAAGATAATGCCTTTAACCCTGCATAATTCCTGTGAATTGCAAAAGTAAAATTCATTATGCACAGAATGCAATGGCTGATGCAATCTTTCTAGAGCAGGGCAAGATAGACAAATCAAACCTAAAACATTGTCATGCTACAAATGTTTCGAACAAGCAGTTTGATTTTTTTGACATAAATTTTTCTTTATTAAAGTGAGAAAGGAAGAAAAATTAAAATTCAAAACTATTTCCATTTATTCTAGATCAACGTTTGAAACATTTTTATGAATTTTTTTTATCAAAATAAGAATCTTCTAATGACGTCATCAATGTTTCGATATGAAAAAACTGACAATCGAAATTAAATCTCATCAACAAACTACATAACATGATGTTGTTAGAAAGTAACACGATAGAAAATTATCAACGGCGAAAATCAAAGCCATCTATAATAATAATTGCACGTCCAGAGGCATAGTAAAATGTACACCTAAGACATCAAACTCTTTTTACCATATTATCGTTATTTCCAGAAATCTATCTGAGAAGCCTCGATGATCCCTGCGAGAAAAACACTTAAAATTTCTGCAGGAAAAATATTTTTAATATTTTTATATTTTTATTTAAAATATTTATAATTTAATTATTTAAAAATATTTAAATTATAAATATTTTTAAATAATTAAAAATATTTATAATTTTATTTATAATTATTTAAAATATTTATAATTTTCTCTTCTGCTTTCGTTAATTGCCTGGTGATTCCTTCTCTGCTTTTTTTCATCCAAAGCAATATTTTTTTCATCTTATCAGAGTATTGAAATAACTCGTCAAATGATCTGCATGTCTATCGCGAAGAATAAGCTTGCACCAGTTATCATAGCAACTGAACAGTGAAATAAATCGGTTATGAAGCACATCAGTTTTTAATTTTGACAAGCGCTTGATTAATGGACTTTCTGCTGTTTATATTGGCTGGTCTGTTTGAATGTCAGAAATATTCATTAGTGTAAATTACCCTCGGGGCTCGGGGAAGGTTATCATTCTATGGAAATAGTGTCAGTAATCTTTTGCTGCATAACTGACTAATAAAGAGTGAGGGATTAAGAGCTTGAAAGGTCGACTGACCTTAAAAGATTCATCATTTCAAAAAGATATATTCTTGTGAGAGAAAGAAAAAGAAACAAATTAGTACAAAGATTGACCAACAGGTAGCTCTGATATAAGAAAATAAAATATACACACAAAAAGAATGAAAATAGCAGCATTTATATTACAACCACTAGTGTTCAACATGGCGCCCACCTCAAGAAACAATACACTGCAGAAAAGTCACAACGCTAGCTCACAGCGGGAAAAGTTAAGAAAAGAATTCAGCTGCGTGTGGTATTCCTAAATAAGCAGGATCCTGCAAAATGCCAGTTTCTTCAAACCTCTTAACAAGGACTCTGATCTCTGTAAATTTCCAAGTTTTCATATCCATGCATGTCGAAAGCTTCCCAAATCAATCCGTGTTAATTCAAGATTAACATAACATATATTTTTATAAACTTTTTTCCGGTGCACTTAACATCTTTTGAGACCCGTCACAAAATGTGCCAAGAGATTGAGTTGTCTACAGATCATTTGATAAAAGCCATAGTAGCACAGAATCTTAATCTTAGAACACGATGAAGTGAAAGTGCTTGAATGTAGAAGATGATGACAAAATGTTTTCTTCCGACCTGAAGCTGTAGTATGACGCAGCTGTTACTGGAAAAGCTAGAGCATTTGCACCGACTAAGGCGGCGGGATCTTGTGTAATAATTCTGTGTAGGGCAAAAGATGAATCTTGGTCAGCTGCTTGGAATACAGCTATACGAATCGTTAATTGAATTTTGGTATTCCAGATTTATAAAAAACAGTAACAATTGCAAAATTGCTGCCTGACGGGGAGTTTTTGTACTAAATTCTTTTCTAAACAATAAATAATAACCACCATTGTGCGTGAAATAATTATCTAGCATAGAATTTCACAGTCCAGATATTTTTATTTTTTCTTAAAATCCCTATGCTTTTGTTTGTCTTCTTTGTAGTTAGATGTTAAAAAAATTAAGTATTCATGCAGCTTTGAAAACGGGAATAAATCCAGTGAAAATGAGATATCACCTTCACATAATTGTTATTCAGATTTGAAAATTTCTAGAAGGACTACCACTTTTAATATTTCAGAAATTACTATATAAGATTTTAAACTTTTGCACTTCCGAAGGGCTGCCAATCATAAATGTTTCTTTAAAATAAAGCTAAGACTTTTATGTCTGGGCTGGTAATTGAAAATGCCTTTTTATTTCTTATGGATGTGATATGAAAACATGAATGTTTCACTATGCGAATCTACAAGTTCTCAGATTGGATTATTAGTAGTGTCCGATATAGCAGAAGAACATGAACAGCAATGTATGTGAAAATATACGATGCACTGTTTACCCTCCAACCGGCCTGCTCATAGCCTACGAGAGCAATCAAGTTTCAAGGGTTGAATCCACGCAATAATACAACATCAATATTGGAAATTAAACTCTCTTCAGGGCTATGAACTCCATGAAAACAACTTTTTCACTATTCGCCATACCTGCATGTTTGGCAAAAAGACGAGTCAAGGTAGGTATTATTTTTGTTTCGTTGACGTAAGTAAGAAGGAGCAAATGCAGAGGATTCAGGCTTCCGTATGGATAACGATAGCAGCGGCCTTATTTGTGGAAATTGTAATAGAACAGTTTGGGGTTCTCCCATTTCCAACGAAAATCAACCTTAATGACGCCATGTTGGATCTTTGGTATGGATAAATGAATGTTTTATTGTTGCATGTTTTCTATTCCGGATATCTTATTTCTATTTTATTTATTAGAGGATTATGACAAATACTTTAGGAATAATTCGATGATATCTGCAAAATACCTATTATTAAAGATTCCTACAGATAAGAACCATATGTTTAAAATGTGTTAGAAAGCTTTTATCAAATTTTTTTTTAAATGAGATACAAATTTGTATAATTTTAAAAATATTATCGGTTATGCATATGAAATAATGAAGTTTCTTTTATTTTTGTGCTATTACAATAGCATTTCAAAATGCATATAATATTTAATAATAATTCCTTTAAAGTTTTTCCTTTCCCGAATCTTGGAAGATTTATTACACTTGTAATATGAATTAAAATAATTTTAAAAGATATTAATTTATCTTTCACTATTACTGTCGAAAACCTGTGCTGACTTATTTTAACCCTCCGAGCGCCGCAAACGATGTTTTACGTAAAGCAAATCTTCTCCGACTTCCGTAGAAGCGTTTTTTTATTCTCTTTCTGTCACCTTGATGACGGAAACAGCCGGTTTTTTTGATGGTTCGAATTTTGCAGTCGTAAGCAGCAAATACGTGATTTCTCGCCTCTGCTTTCCTCTCCATTGATGACTTGTTTGACAGTGACAGATTCGTGGTGATAAGCTTTAGAATAGATGGGCTCGCAGGTGGTACGTTTACGGCAACAACTAAATTCCTTATCGTTAAAACGAATGGCAAGGTAGGGAAATTTTCATTCAGCTTTTCGGAAACTTGCGGAAGAAAATCTTTCTCAGATTCTTATTATGGAGTAGAAATGCTTATAAGCTTTTATTTTCATAAACAAAAAAATGCTTGTGAAGAGATACCTCTGAATCAACCTTTAAATTGATTATGTTAGCAATTGTAGCAAACATTCCGCTTAACACTTTGAAAATGTGTTTATCCCTGAAACCACATGAATAATTTGAAATCAGTAACAGATTTCTGTTATTTTTTATTTTGCCAATTTTGAAAAGACAAGACAATGTAGAAAAAATGTAATAAGTTTTGACTGGGTTTCTAGCCCTATTTTTTAGAAATTTATTGAAAAATGGTTGATTTCTTTTCTTTGGGAAAACTAAATTTATTCGCGTATAAATCCATGACAAAATAAGACTGGAAATTCTGCTGCAATTAGGTCTCTTCTTGGATATTAAAATATGTATTGTTGTGAAGTATATAACCATAAATTGGCAGTTTCCCTATTAAATCAATCTTCAACAGGTGGTTTTGAAAGGAAACCACCGCCCAAGAAAGGGCTAAATAATTCATTGATTTGCAACAGATACTACTTTTAAAATTTTTTCGGAAAAATCGAAAATTCAAAACATGATTTTAGTCTTAATGTAATTGAATTTTTTTCTTTATTAACAGAAAATAAAGAAAGACAAAATATCTTATATTTTGCAAAAAATGTACATATATTCTTAGAAAATATTTTTTCTCAGAAACTAATTCACATATTTAAAATCGGAATCCTAATTTTACTCAGTATCATCTGAGAATCATTTAAAAATTTAGATGAAAAATATTAGAAACTAAACCTGAAGAAGCTTTAATAAAAATATTTTTTTTAATTTAAAGTTTCTAAACTTTTCATTTCTTAACATGAAAACTATTTTAGAAATTTGTATTTCTATCCAGTTAATATATAACTATTACAAAACAAAGCATTTTGGTATAAAGTGTAGAAAAAAAATTTTTGGTCCCATTCAAAACGCCAAAATAATTTTTTTACTCAGTAATGTTTTTTGAAAACTGAAACAATGTGAATTTTATTGAAAATCTAAAAAAATAATTCAGCATTTAAATTTTGCAATTGTATCTTAGGGGATAATAAAATGAAAAATCGTGAATAAAATCTATTCTAGAGAGTAAAGATGAAATATAAAATAAGGTTCAAACTTGAATTTTAAAATGTGAGCTTTATTGGAAAGATTGATATTAAAGATATGTATCAAAACTTGTCTAACTGAAAATAACAAAATTTATACAATTATAATATTATCTGTTAATTCTTTTTTCAAAATTTTATGATCTGTTTCTATGTAATGCAGATTTGATCATAACAATAATATAATATGTAAACATTTTTTAATATTGTACTGATTAAAAAATTTTGGAACATTAACAGATACAGAAATGAAGTAAATAAATTCACTTATATCAAGATCATGAACTAATGATTGGTAAAACTGCCATTACATTAATTGCCTAGGAACTTTTTATACTTTTTTAAATGTATTACAGTTAAGACATGCGATTAAAAATAAAAATGCTATAAGTTAGGATCCGTATGGTACATTTCAAAGCAGGGTGCAACGCAAAGTCCAACATTATAATTTTTACATTCAAATCGTGATTCTCTCAGCACACGTTTACTGTTCTGATTAATTTTTAATGAGCACACAGCACACTTCCTTGACTTTTTACTGGATTCGCTTTCATCAACATAAGATGGGAAATGCCTTCCTGTCAGGCGAACGACATTTTCTTCAGATTTAGGGAATGGACCCCGGCGAGTAGATACACTGCAGCCTGTTACTTCAATTAATCTTTCGATTAATTTCTTTCGAAATTCAACTTGCCTCATTTTTCCTCCATTCTTTTTGAAGATTACAAAAGCGTTCCACACTGCTTGACTATGTAGCGAAAACTCTTTTTGTAATATTTCTGTTGCTGATTTCTCGCCACAGGGCAAACGACAGACATTGATCAGCTTTGTCTACTCCACCCATTATATTGTTGTAATAAGCCACGACTGCAGGCTTAAGCTTCGAAGATTTTGACTTTTTTTATTCCACGGTCACCATCGAAGTGCTGTGTAAAGTACTAAGCATAAGTACAGGTTTTTTATCTGCCCATTTTAATAAACATATTTTACCTCTTCGAAAGACTAATACTTCACCTTTCTTCACTTTTGATGACTTTATTAACGGAGACAAACCTTTCCTGTTTGCCTTTAAAGTAGCGTAAATATCCGTTTTACATTTAATAAGTATTTCGGCTAATTCTGGTGAAGCGAAGTAGTTGTCCGTGGTTAGTGTATACCCCTTATTTTTCAGTTCATGAATGATCGTCATAGCACTGTTAGTGGACACACCATCACACCATAATGTTCATAATTCTTATGGAATGTCGTACCTTTTCCTGTATAAATAATA